>JAJOOB010028586.1:0-11704 GCA_029582485.1 Solanum tarapatanum | reverse complement strand
GTCACATTTGGTTGAATCCCTTGATAACTCAAAGACAATGATCTATCCCTATTCCCTGCAAAGAAGGTTTCCAAGCTCGGGGATGTCCTCTCGCATTAGCAGTGGTAGTAGAGAAGGAGCATAAGAGACTTCTTACGCGAAATTCCATAATTGAGAAACGTAAAGAAGAGCATTAATCTGCTTCCCTCATTCATAGGCTTGGAACTAAGATTGCTATAACTACCCTAAGTGAATCGTTAAACTAGCTAACTTGTTATGCATGGAAAGGTTCAACTAAAATTTAAGAGACATTTTTACAGCTATTACAAGCAAGGCCGGCTCTTGCTAGTTAGTCGTGGCATGTTCATGCTAAATTTTTCAACCTTTGTTATGTTAGCTGACTCTTTAATTTCTTCTATGCTATACTTCATGTTAGTTCGAACAAGTTAAAATTAGGACTCTTCAGTTTCATGACTCTTGGTGCTTATTCAAAAGTCAGTGTCGCCCTAAAGTTGGCACGATGTTTCAAACACCTTATTTGGGTGATGTTCATTTTAGATACTTCATATACGGTGCCGCTATGTCAATTTTGACACCTTTTTTTATATGACCAAAAACATATAGTGTGTTATACTCACGAATGACGTGTAAAGTGATGAATTAAACGACGACTGTGTGTATCAAAAAGTAATTTTTAAATAATTAATATTGAGTAAAAATAAAACTGTGCAACCATTGAATATTTTTTTTCCGGATCTCCAAATTCCCTAGGAGCGCACTTCTCTTCTCCCCCACATCTGCACGTTGGTGGAGCTAGGTGGGGGTTCGTGGGTTCTGACGAACCGAGTAGCTTTTCCGTAGACCCTGTATTTGTATTAAAAAATTAAATAAATATATATGTATATTAACTTGTGAACCCTCAACAAAATTGATTGACGGTTTAGTGGTAAGGAAGAGACCGTGAAAATACTTTTCACGCTAGAGTTGTAGCTCCGAACCCCCCTCTCTTTATTCTAAAAGGAAATTTAGAACCCCCAAACTTTTAATCTTGGCTCCGCCTTTGCGCACTATTGCCCCCGCAAATTATCGAGATAAGCTTTTATCAATATTCTTAAATTCACTTTCGTGCAAATATTAAATTCTTTCAAGAAAGAATTTTATGAATGGGTTTATTCTTAAATTTTAAGAACGTTTTTCATCATTGTTGTTAAACCTTCCTTCACAATGGATGAAATTTAACTAGGGAAAATGGTGGCTGAAAATGGCGAACAAGAAGAAAAAAAATAACTAAAGAACTATTTCACGTGCCTATCAATGAGTGTATCACACTCATTCTGCCATGTAAACAAAAAGTGTCAACATAGCGAGACCCTGTATGAGGTGTCTAAATTGAACATCATCCAGATAAGGTGTCTAAGTGAAATATCGTATCAACTTTAGAGAGCTACCGATGAGTTAGGCCAAAGTCAGTCTACTGCTTTTTTTAAAGATGAAAGCTCCTTAGTTTGAAGTTACATTTGCAAATTTGGTATGTCAATCGCGTGTATAGCTTAGCATTGAAGGGTTAACTCTTGTCTACCGCCATTTTTAGGTATTTAGTCAAATAGTCTAGATGCATATAAATTCGTGTCACAGCTCTATTTGAGGCCATAGTGTAGGCGATTGATAAAAAGATGGGCTGATACAAATTGAAAACAAAGTAGGCAGACCTCACGGGCTAGCTTAACTCATATTTTCTTTTGTTGTTAACTAGGCCAAAAGTTAGGTGACTTTTATGTGACAACAAAATAGAAAAATGACTTTTGTGTGATAGATTTAAAGTTGAATAACCTTTATATGACTAAAATATACTCCAATAATTTAATGTGATAAAATTGAATGACTGTTGTCATTGAAATGTATCTTTCTACTATATTAGAATTGTCAGTGGAAAAGTGTTGGATATGTTTTTTTTGGAGACGACGAGCACAATCAATTTCTAACAACTCGAATTTTATTATATCAAGGTAAGGACCTGCTTCGGTCTTACAATCTTAATCACACTTGTTGCTTGCTTCAGCAACACTCTTGACTTAGCACTCACTCCTGTTTGCTCTCTTTCTTTCTTTCTTTCTTCTTACTTTGTTTCTTGCTTGGTTGCTTACAACTCAAATGGACCACCTCTATTTATAGGAGGTGATGGAAGAATCTAGAGAGATACATACTACTCTATTCTAGAATATTCCTAGCTATCTTTTTCTAGAACTATTCTTTCTAGAACATTTCTAGACAATTCTCTATAGAATACCCATTCTAGATATCTTTCTTCTATTCTCTACAACTCCGAAATATTCTAGATTTTTCTTGATTCATCCTAAGTAAATAATTAAGTTGGTGATGAATTCTTAACACTCCCCCTCAACACCAACTTAATTTCTCCTTTGCGTTCGTTGTCAGTGATTCTTGCTTTGCAAGCATCATGACGTCCATTCCCTTTGAGGATTCTGATCCCTACTCTTTGAAGCTTCTTCAAAGGCAGTAGCCTCTTTGATATTAACCACCTCAGTTAATGTTGCATCTATGTACTTGGTATTTGGATGCTTCAGTCGTGTAGACCTCCTCAGTTGCGATTGTGACTCTTCTTGGACTTCTTGCAGCTCATCTGGTGTTTCACAAGCTCCAATTTGCCATAAGCTTGTCTTTTCCTTTTGTGGAAGTACCTCCTGGTTAGATTCGATCTTGTTCCCTTGTTCTACTTCGTTGAGCTTATCTTGCAGCTTTTGCTCAAGAGCTATTGAGTCTGGCAGGGAGACTTCTTTGGACCACCAAGATGACGCTTCGTCAAATACCATATTTCTTGACACACATGTCCGATTTGTGGTAGGGTCACAACACTTCCATCCTTTTCTTTGTTCGTCGTATCCAACAAAGATACAATGAACAACTTTCTTATCAAACTTGTTGCGGATATGATCTGGCACAAACACATATCACACAAAACAAAAAACTCGAAAGTGGCTTATGGTAGGAATCATTTTTTCAATTTTCTCAAATGGTGAAATGAATCTCAATCTTGCCTGCGGCAGCCTATTAGTGATGTGGACAACAATCTTCATGCATTCTGCCCAAAATCTTGTTGGTACATTCATACTATGCAACATACTTTTGCATATCTCCGCCAGATGTCTATTTTTTCTTTCAACCACTCCATTTTGTTGTGGTGTAGTTGGACAAGTTAGTTGTCATCTTATCAACTTCTCTTTAAGATATTCATTGAACTCTCGTGACGTGTATTCTTCCCCATTGTCCGTACGGAGACATTTGATTTTTCTTCCAATATCATTCTCCATAGTATATTTAAACTCTTTAAACTTCTCAAATACTTCAGATTTCTCTTTTAATAAATGAATCCATACGTACCTTGAGAAGTCATCAATAAATGTTACCATGTAATGGTAACTGCTGAGGGAGGATTGTTTCACTGGTCCAAACACGTTTGAGTGTACTAGCTCTAATAGCTTCTTCGCTTGATACTTTGATTCTCCATAGGGAAGTTGATGTGCTTTCCCATATTGACATCCATCACATATAGTGTCTCATCTTATCTCAAGCTTGGGAAGACCTTTTAATTTTGATTGTGGCATCATGAATTTTAGTTTGCTATAGATCACGTGCCCAAGACGTGCATGCCATAGATCAACTGTTTTATTACTTTGCATTTTCTCAACATAAGTTGTCTCTGCTGACATGACGTAGATTGATTCTAATCTTCTCCCTTCCATGATTGGTGTACTTGTAACTTTTAAGTTTCGATATACTTTTAAGTCATTTGGTCCAAACAAGACATAGTTACCAGAATCTGTTAGTTGCGATACATATAATAAGTTTTTCTTCATACCTGGAACATGGTAGACATTTTGAAGTTCCACTTGTCTTGAGCTATGATGAGGCACAAACACCATCTTGCCAATATGAGTTATTGGCATTTTTGAATTATTTGCAGTCACCACAGCTCAACCGCCTTTATATTCACTCATGTTAATGAACTTTTTCTCATCACCAGTCATGTGATTGGAGAATCCTGAATCAACGATCCATCATGTTCATAATCGACCAATTTCTCGCTCACAGTTGCAAGTTTAATATCCTCTTCTTTGTTAGAGTGACAGGTGACAAGCTCCTCTTGTTGATTAGTTTCTTCAACTGCATAAGAGGTCTTGAAATCCCAAACTTCTTCTTCATCTTTCTTATTTTGAGTAGAAGTAGCTACATTACCTTCAGCTTTCTTGTACCAGCAGTCTCTCGCATAGTGTCCTTTCTTTCCACAATTGTAGCACTTCTGCATTTGCCGGTTGTTGAAACCTTTCGCCTACTTTTTTTGTCGTTGAGTTCTTTGATGTTGATTCTCTTGGTCTCCCTCTGGCCGTGAGCTTCTCTCCGCTTCTCTTTTTTGATAGGCTTGCCTTTTGCTGAAGAGCACCTTATCTTCGTCTTTTATAGTAAGACTTGATAATGGCTTCTCTAAATCTTCTTCATTTGCTAACATATTTTCCAACTCAGATTGGTTCTGTGGCCTACCCTCATGTGGCTGTAATTATGCCTTTGTACTCTGTTCTTAGTCTATGAACAATAATTCTCTTCATTCTTGTCTTTGTGATAACATTCTCTGGATCTAATTTTGATACTTCATCAGATAAAGATTTTACCTTTGAGAAGTATTGACTAATTGCCATATTCCGTTGAGAGATCGACAAAAGCTCATTTTCAAGCCTTTGTAATCTCGCATCATTCTTCTTTGTAAAAATCGTCGCCAAGGTGTCCTAAGCTTCTTTGGGTGTCTTGGCATTCTTAATCCGTTGTAGGAACTCATCCTCCATGGTTATAGTGAGAGCATACATGGCCTTTCCAGCTTTGACCTTCCACCTTTTTGCTGCTTCAACATCTGTTGGTGGTGTTGTGTCTAATCCACCGATGATATCCCATAATTATTGGCAGAGAAAGTAATATTGCATTCTCGTGTTCCATGATCCATAGTTGCTTGCGTTGAGCTTCTCAACGCTATTGAGAGTGCTTGCAAAATCCATCATTAATTAGTGCCTCGCGATTTGTAGCCTACGACGATAGCTTGTAGGATCTCCTTTGAGTTACTACCTCGCTCTTATTAACCATGCTCTGATACCACTTGTTGGATATGTTTTTTTTGGAGATGACGAGCACAATCAATTTCTCACAACTCGAATTTTATTATATCAAAGTAAGGACCCGCTTCGGTCTTACAATCTTGATCACACTTGTTGCTTGCTTCAGCAACACTTTTGTCTTAGCACTCACTCTTGTTTGCTCTCTTACTTTCTTTGTTTCTTTCTTGGTTGCTTACAACTCAAATGGAACACCTCTATTTATAGAAGGTGATGGAAGAATCTAGAGAGATACATACTACTCTATTCTAGAATATTCCTAGCTATCTTTTTCTTGAACTATTCTTTCTAGAACATTTCTAGACAATTCTCTATAGAATACTGATTCTAGAGATCTTTCTTCAATTCTCTACAACTCCGGAATATTCTAGATTTTTCTTGATTCATCTTAAGCAAATAATTAAGTTGGTGATGAATTCTTAACAAAAAGTAATATCAACATGTTAGTTTTCTGTCTTTAAAATTGCATTAGAGGTTATTTTTGACATTTGACATTAAATGCAACGTGTCATCACCTAAAATTGAACAGACACGTATCTTTTAATTACTTCACTGGTATGTTTTCATCAACTTTCTCATTTCCGCCACCCATCCAACCCATACCCACCAGTCACTCTCAATTTGGAGCAAAAAGAACCGTTGTGAAATGAATGACTATATATGCTCTTTTCTAAAAGCTGAATTGTTTGTTAGTACCATTTCTTTTTATTTGTTCAGAGAGTATATGTTAAATAATAGACGATAATGCCTTATTTCGAGTTTAATCGCTAAGCATATTAAACCTTCAATTAAGTTATATGTGTGATTTTTCTCCTTGTGGATGTTAAATAGTTAAATGTGTGATTTTCCTCCTTTGGAGAATAATAATCCTCCTGAATTACTACTGCCGAGAAAGGAAGAAATTGTCTGAAGAATCTCATAAGTCATAATATGGAGACACGATTGTTTTGGAAGAAAAGGAAACCGCCACATCGAAGAGCTTTAGTAGCTCAACCTTATTTTTGAAAATAGCTGGACTATTCTGTATCTTTTTTTAAAGATCAACTCTTTTAATTTGGATTGTCATTTCTATCGAACTAAGCATAGAACTATTTAAAGGCCCAAGTTTTATTTAAGCATTTACCTCTTATCATAATTCTCTACTGCCTGAAATCAGTTTCTCAATATTAAACTGTGTAAGAAAACATTGGATTATTAGAGATACTTGTATAATTCCTATCTCCTAAATAACACATGTCTATATTTTCATTATTGATTGATGTTGATTTATTTTTTTGAAGGTAATATAGAACTTCTCATGCGTAGCTGTCTTTGGACTTGCAAAGGCCAACACTAAGTCGGCATTATAGCTTGGTGTCATTAGCAACAGACAGATTAGGTTGTGCATAATTCCATGTACTGCAAGGTACTTAAATTTTAAGCCTTTTTGGATACAAAGGAAGTTGTAAGTTGTGCTCGGGAGGAGTTACAGTCTATCGTTGGCCTCTATGGTAGAAGCAGTCGGGGGACTGCTTTCATAGCTTGTTAATCTTTATTTTATCAATATTATCATGATTTTGATCTCTATTTTCTTGTTCTTCATCATATACTGAGGTTGCAATATTTTTAATATTTCAAAAACCCTGAATTGAGTTTTGTACTTGATTTTGCAGCTTTGCCAGGTTCTATGTAAAAGAATTGACATAAATTATTATAGTTATTGAACAATATAATTAATGGTTTTATATTCGTTAAAGAGTTATAGCCACTTTAAATAAGATAGGATATTTCATTGGAAAAGTGGATGTTAGCATGAAAAGGTTCATTTAGTTTATATCGATAGTGTACAGAACATTCATATAAAAAAAAAAAAAAACTTCCTTAGGGCATCTCCAACCCAATCCTCTATTTTACTCTCCAAATATAGAGTTCTCTATTTTTTCAGACAACCAACTCCAACCCAATTCTCTATTTTACTCTCTAAAAAGGAATCATTTTCTACTTCCTCAATATTATATTATTTTTTCTATTTCATTCTATTTTCTTATTTCATAATATAAATCCTTTATTTCTTTTTTTTCAAATAATTACTTTATATAATTTTAATGTGATATGAAATTATATTTTATTCTAAATTTTTAAATAACATAAATTGCAATAAAATATAATACAATACATAAATTAGGGACAAATTCAAATAAAAGTGACATACAATTACATAAACACTCAATTTTCAAAATTATTACGTTGCTCCCATAAATGCTCTATTAATGCATTACGGAGTTCAAAATGAGCATTTTTGTCCTTAATGTTTTTATGTCTAGCTAAAAATTGTTCAAGCCGGAGATTTTCATCTACCACCATTTCTATAGTTGGAGTTGGAGCCTCTACGACATCTTGAATTGGTGCATTGAGATCACGTTCATCCTCAATTATCATGTTGTGCAATATAATACATGTAGTCATTATATCATGTAGCACTTCCTTTCTCCAAACACGTGACGGTCCTGCAATAATTGCAAAACGTGATTGCAAAACTCCGAATGCACGTTCAACATCTTTTCGGCACGATTCTTGTTTCATCGCGAAATATTTATTCTTTTGGGAATGAGGATCACGAATAGTTTGAACAATTGTTGACCATTTAGGATATATACCATCAGCTAAGTAATAACTCATATCGTATTCTTTTCCTTGAATAACATAATGGGCGGGAGGCGCAATACCGCTAGCAAGATTGGAAAATAAATGTGATGATTCTAAAACATTAATATCGTTATGGTGTCAGGCAAACCAAAATAAGCATACCATAACCAAAGGTCATAATCAACAACAACTTCAAGAATAATTGTTGGTGATCCACTACGACCTGCGTATTGCCTAGCCCATGCCGTTGGACAATTTTTCCATTTTCAGTGCATGCAATCTAGACTACCTAGTCACAACCGCAATCACAACCACAATCGCAACAATTCTCGGAATCATATCCTAATTTTTTTCCGAATAGTGCTAAATCTGCAAACGACCTACCGGATTACTAAATTATTGTTGTGATCAATTAATTATTATGTTATGTATTGTAGTTTATCTTGTATTTAAATTATTATGTTATGGATTATATTGTATTGTTACCTTGTATTTAAATTATTATGTTATGTATTGTATTGCTATCTTGTATTTAAATTATCATATCATGTATTGTATTTTTAAATTAAATTTTTTCATCTTGCCATTTTAATTTTGCGTATTCTTTATTGTAACATCCGGCAATTTGAAATAACTATGAAGAGGCGTAGAATTGGAAATAGTCATTTTTGGAAAGAATTTTAAAAAAGTATGGGAAAAAGTGAGTTTTTGGCCAACTTTGAACAGTTATAACTCCTAGCTCAGGATGAGTTAGGTGTATTTCCAGTTATGTTTGCAAAGTTCATGGAATGGTATTTTCAACGCCACCGAGTTTGCCCGATTCCGAGTTCGTATGAGGGAGTTATGCCCTTTGGAAGTTGGGTAGTTGGCAGGGCAGTTAACCCGATTTTTTGTAAGGGTATTTTGGTCTTTTTGCTAGCCTTTTCTTTTGGATATATATTAAAGTGTTAGACTGATTTTAAATCAGTTTTTCCTTTTTAAAGAGAGAGTTAGGGTTCTTGATAGAAAAGGAGAGAAGAGGAGAAAGGAGAAGAAGAAGCAAACTTCGTAAAGATCGTCGTGGTTTTCGTCGGGGGTGATCCTTATTAAGGTATGTGAGTCATAGTGTTGGGTTGGTTCGTTCCCCCCTACACACCAAGCTCGTTTAATTTTGAGAAAAGATTGATTATGTTTGTTGAAGTTGTTGGTTGTAATTGTTGAAGTTGTTGGTTATGATTGTGTTGAAGTCTTGTTGATTTGGGACATGTTTCCGGTGGTGTTTGTGAGTTGAAATCTATCGTATGTTGAGGGTTTTGATGATTCTAAGTGTTTGGGGGAAGAATCTTTGTTGTTGAGAGGCTTTAGAGTTGGAGAAACTAAGGAGAAAAATAGGTTTTTCGGGGAAAAAGGGTGGGAAATCACGCCTGCCATCGCGCCCCAAAAGGGGCTCTGAACTTTCCCCCTTGGGGCGGCGCGCCTAGTAGAGCGCCAGCAGGCCCCTTCTGAGGTTTTTGGTCTGGCGCTCCACGCCTCTCAGAGCGCCAAGGACGCCAAGTTTTCCCATTCCTTCCCCACTTTTTCATACATGTTCCTTGGTAATGTACCTATGTTTTATAGTTGTTTTCGACACTCCAAGGTATGTCTAAACGTCAAGAACTCATCCATAACATGTGATCAAACACCTTGAATCCATGAATCCAATTCAAGGAGAGTTAGTTTCCAAGTCAAGTGAAGTTAGGAGTTAAGCTTGGAAGTTAAGAAGCAAGTCAAGCAAGTTTTTAAAGTTGTTCAAGAGTCTTTATTGAACGTTTTAACTTCATTTTAAGACTCAAGTTTCAAGTCAAGAAAAGGGTATAGAGTTTCAAGTCAAGTAAAGGGTATAGAGTGTCAAGCTAAGTAAAGAGTCTCAAGTTTCAAGTTAAGTCACGAGTTTAAAGTTGAGTTCATTTCTCAAAAGTTATTAGGGAACTAAGTATTCCCAAAGAAGTTTCTAAATGTTTTTACATTTGAGTAAGAAAGGAACTATGATTCCAAAAGAGCCTTTGGGCTAGTTTTCAAGAAAAAGGAACATCGATTCCAAGTGAGCCTTTGGGCTAGATTTTGAGCAACTATCTCAAACTAAAGAAAGATGTGTTAAAAACACTTATGAGCTAAAGTATTTTTGGGAGTAGTCTTGAGCACCGAATTGGGGACATGGGGACACAAGTTCATATTAACTCAACTCTCCATAAGAACCATGTGGCCAACATGGGATTTCTCAGGTCATTCTTTTTAGATGATCACGAAAGTTAAGCTAGTGGATCCACTTAGTAAAGTTAGCTTCCTATATCACGGCAAGGTATAGGATGGTCCTTGGACAACGTGACGTAAAACGTTGTATCAATACTTAAGCATGTAGTGGTGGCTGTCGGTTAGAGCACTCCCATAGTAGAAATTGTATGGTTCCTCGAGGGGTTCTGCTTAGTATGGATGGGGGTATGAGACTTCATTCATGCATTGCACAAGTAGACTTTGAGAGGAAGCCTGATATTTTTATGATATTATAAATATGATTTTGAAGTCATGTTTTAATAGTTTTACAAGCTTTATATATTGCATGTGTCTTATTGCTTTATATATTGAGTTCAGTTATTCATGAGTCGATCAGAGCCAAGGTAAGTGTTCTCTTGTACTCCTTTCAAGCTTAAGTTGTGGTTTATCTTTCCAGCTCGCATACTCATACATTCAATGTACTGATGTCAGTTGGCCTGCGTCTTATGATGATGCAGACACAGGTACCCAGGACCAGCATCCGGTACGCTGTTGATCCAGCTGAGTACTCCAGAGTCACTGGTGAGCCTCTTTGCATTCCGGAGGACTCGGTTATTTTGTTCTCTTAGTTTTGTTTTATTAGGATGTTGTGGGGTCTATCCCAACATCCATCTCAGTATTTTAGAGGCTTCATAGACAGTCAGTCAGTTAGTTTGGAGTCTCTCATCGATGTATATATATAAGTATTCTATTTTGGGACTCGAGTTGCCTTTTTGGCCAGATTTTATTAGTTAGGTTGTTTTATAACCTTGCATTGCACTGAGTTATTCTGTTGAGTTAGGTTTCCGCTGAGTTAAGAAAGCCAGGCCAAGGGTTTGCTTAGGAGCCAACAATGGTCTTCGAGTGCCGGCCACGTCCAGGGTGTAGGCTCGGGGCGTGACATTTATAGTGAAAATTAATCACGAAAATTAGAAAGAAAAAAAATACTATTAATTTGAAATTAAAATAATATATATTAAATAAAGAAAATTAAATATTATATTACATTTAAAAAAGAATTATGAATATTAGATATTTAATTAATGGAATTATATATAAAATAATATGTTAATTAGAAAGTAATAGAAATAATAATAAAATAATGAAAAAGTGAAATAGAGAATTTGGAGAACTACTATTCAATTCTCTAAATTTGAAGAGTAGAGGGTGATTCTCTATTTTACTCTCCAAATATAGAGAATGGAGAATAAAATAGAGGTAGGTTGGAGATGGTCTTAGATTCTTGGTAGAACAGTATTTTGAACCAATGAGATCGAGTTATTTTATATATCTCAATTCTTTCAACAATGAAAAACTACGGAAGGAGGTCTAATAATGGTTTATTTCTTCTGAGGGTGATTTTTCATGTGAGGATCATGGTTACCTATTTGTGCTGTTATTAGTCATTAAAATATGAAATGGGAGTAGTTAAATATTTTTTATTAGTATCCAAAACTAGCTCCTTAGTCCATTTGAATCCTGGTAAGCAGTCCAAATTGTCATTAGCGTGTTACAGGTTCACAAGCTCAGCAAGGTGAGGAGTTATATTATGTAAGTGACTGATCAGAGTAGACCCAAGCATCTTATATCATCAAAGTTATGTGTCGCTTGCTTATAAACAAATATTTTTATAAAAACAGTTCCTTTCAGGGAAT
>JAJOOB010028585.1:0-22989 GCA_029582485.1 Solanum tarapatanum | reverse complement strand
TTTGTGAGACACAAGTGATACGCTATCACTTGTGTGACCCTCCCAAGTGAATTTGTTGAGGTTGTTTCTCTCTATATTTTGTACTCTCATATTTATATAGTGGATTTCTCATCTCCTTTTATGGACGTAGGTCGATTGACCGAACCACATTAAATCTTTGTGTCATTTAGAATATATTTCTCGTTTGTCTTCTTACTCGTGGTCTTTTGAGATTTGCTTTGCTAGCTTCCCCATGACACCTAATTATTTCAGTCCTAACAAGTGGTATTAGAGTCACATTCAATGATGGAGCCAAGTTTAGTGGTTCAAGTTCGATGGTTCAATGATGGAGCCAGGTTCAGTGGTTCAGTAATTGATTGTTGAACCAGATTATAAATTAGGTGTTCATCTTGACGGATGTAGTTCTAACTGTAACTTATTTGACAGTAATGAAGATTTTGTTGGAGAAATTATTTCAGAGAGGTTCTCTATGTCGAGACATACATTTTGCAAATGAGATTATTGAGAGGAGATGCAAACGGTTGAAGATTATGAGAAGGTGGACAAATTTATTTTGTCAGAAATTTAGGCCAAGGGGGAGATTTGTTGGGTATTAATTGCCTTGAATTTCTTACCATAAATAGGATTTCCTTTTCCTAAGAGGAAAAACATAAAGTCTCCATATTTGGCTACTCTTTTTCTTGTAGGAAAAAGGTTTAGGATTAGCTAGTCATTTTCTTTTAGGAAAAGGTCTAGGACTCTATAAATAGATGCTTGTTTCTTCTAACTTAATCAACATTCACAATGTAGTCCTAGAGGCTTTGAGAGTTATGGTTAGGGGGAAAATTTGTGGGACACAAGTGATATGTCATCACTTGTGTGAACCTCCCATGTATTCCGAGTGAATTGGTTAAGGTTATTTCTCTCTATATTTTGTACTCTCATATTTATCTAATGGATTGCTCATCTCCTTTGTGAACGTAGGTCGATTGACCGAACCACGTTAAATCTTTACGTTTTTTGGTATATTTCTCGCTTGTCTTCTTACTCATGGTTTTTTGAGGTTTGTTTTGTTAGCTTCCATGTGATACCTGATAATTTTGATCCTAACACAAAGTAATATTTGTGGCTACCTTGAAGTTTATGCATGAAAAAATAAGAAAAATAAAAAATATGTATAGAATTGGGGGTCTACCACTTGCATTTCTCACTTGGTTTTATGAGTGTTCGTGTAACTTGGATTGGAGTATTGCTACTTGAGTTGGCAAGAAGTTTCCACGAATAATGAACTGGAAAGTAACCAAGAGGCCTTCTCTTAATGATCTTATAGCTAACAATACCGATGAGGTATTATATTTACTTTTGACATAATACTTTTATTTTTCCATGTAACTTTATTATATTTATGTTTTTACTTTTTTTTAGTGGAAGGTGTGAAATGTATGTGCTACTCATGAAGAAAAATCAAAGTCTTATCTTCAAGGCTTTTATGGTGATATATATGCGCGAATCTCATGGAGTATATGATGATTTTTGCACCCCACCTTCAAAACCTATTAGACTAAAAACACCAAAGAAGACCCTCATGTTATGTGGAAAATTTACATTTCTATATATTAATATTGGTTTTAATGATATACATCTTTAACTTTTGTTACTTTTATAATTGTAGCTTAATGGTAATTTCACAACGCTACATGATTTTGTGGTATATATATTTTCATTTGAAGAACAGTTATTTTTAGAAATTTTCATAAAGTTACTATTTTACCTCTTCGATAGTTGCCTCAAGTCATTTCTGATCAATTTCTGTAACATCTCGGAATCTAGTAGACTAAGTTAAGGGTAAAGTGGGAGGACACTAGCCCTCCACGGAGTGAAAGCACCCTTCATTGAGCCCCTCACGGGCCGTGAAGGGGACCACAACTCGTAGTGGTGCTTGTGGAGCCTTCCAGTAGGTGGCCAAGATGGGCTCTCTTCCAACGAGGCCTTAGACGCCTCGTGAAGGGCACCATGATTCGTGGTGGTGCCCGTGAAGGACTAGGCAGTGTACGCTTTAAGAAATCCTCCTCCCACGAGCCACTAGATGGGTCGTGAAGGCCTAGATGGGTCATGAAGGTAGGCGTGTGAGGTGAATGGGGTTTGGGGTGGTTTGACAAGCCACTGGTCAAGGACCACTGCTGCCACAACGGGCCGTGTGGCCCTTGATGGCTCGTGGAGCCTGGCATGAAGAGGTTCAGTTAGCTGAAAGTTCAAGGGCTTTTAGGTCTTTTCTAGATTTCTTTGAAACAAAGCTATGTCACTTTACCCATGTATAGGACCCATATATAAGTGATTTTAACCCCACAATTTACCCATTCAAGTCATACTCTTAAATTCACCAAAATAAATTGGGTTCTTTCTCTCCAAAATATTTCTCTCTCTAGAAACTTGAAGAAGAAGAAGGGTTGAAGCTTGGTCTCAAGGTCAAGTCTCCATTCTCCATTTGGTTGTGGTATTTGATAGCAAGGTATAACGGCTTTTCATCCATGGGGTCCCCTAATTTCTCCCTATAGAAAAGTAGAAATTCCCCCAATTTGAGTTAGGGTTTTCTTCTAAGTAATGGGTCTTTATGAATATTGATTCAATTGATTGAATTATGATTGTTGATGCATGAATTGAAAGGATTCCATGCTTTTATGATGAGTTTCCGTGTACCCATGCTTAACTCATGTTTATAAGATGAAATTGAATAAATTTGGTTTTACTCTATGAAAAGAGAATTTATGGATTTATGTGTATTCTTATAGGATAGTAAGTACAATATGAGTTTCTTTGAGAGTGAAGTGTATGTGATTAATTGTTGATGGTTGATGTGATTGTTGTGGAAGGGATCTTCCCACATGATTTCTTATATATGAAAGTGAAGGGCTTTCTCACATTGAATGATTCTTGGTTGAAAGGACTTCTCACCTAAAATGAAACTAAGATAAAGACTATGAAATTGATGAGGCTAGAGGCGATTACCTATGACCTCTAAATGAGAAGGATATGAGATGATAACCCATATTCCTTAGAGTAGAATAATAGGTGATTACCCTTATTCCTTGAAGTTGAACAAGAGGCGACTACCCATGTACCTATCATGTAAGTTGGACTAGAGACAAATACCCATGATTCATTATAGAAAAACAAGAGGCGAATACCCATGTCACAAGATGTTTGACTAGAGGCGAATATCCTTGATCCTAATCAAGAGTACTAGAGGCGACTACCCATGATACCATAGTAAGTTGGACAACAGGCAACTACCCACGATCCTGAAGTAAGAAGGACAAAAGGCGATTACCCATGATCCTTTATAGTAAGGCAAGAGGCGATTCCTCACGTATTTAAAAGATAAGCTAGGATATGTTATGATAGGTGATAAGCTTGGATTGTTGCTTGAGGTTGCCTTCCATGATGAGTAAGACTAGTGGCGGTTACCCATGTCTTGGCTAAGTATGAACTCCTTGCATGTTATGATGATCTATTATGTGCAGTGATTATGCTTTATGTATTATATTGTCTAACGTTTATGTTTATGTTATGTTTATGCAAGCTATCATATCTAGTACATTCTTGTACTAATGCATACTCTTGCCTATATTTTTATCCAAATGTAGGGTCCGATGTTCCTCGATTCTCATCCCTGTGGCTAGGATCTATAGTAGAAGAAGAGTTGAAGATTGGTAAGTCCTCATTTATATGAGGATATAGCCACTACTTTCCTTATGTTTTGTTTATTTTAAGTTTTGAACATTGATGTACGGGCTACGTCTCAAGATTCTATTGTATTAGAAGGTTTTTTGAGACAAATGTATTAGACTTCCACTTTGCTTATAAAAACTTTGATTGTGTTGAAAATGTTTTAAAATCTCGTCTATTTATATTATCTTGACTATGAAAGCTAAGTGGATCGTATGAGGCCTCTCGGGGTATTGTACGCCCTGTTACATCTAAGAGGTTCCCATGGGTTGTGACAAACTTGGTAATCAGAGCACAAGGTTTAGAAGGTTCTAGGATGTCTCAAAACCACGTCAAGTAGAGTCTTGTTCATGAGTGTGAAGTGTGCCACATTTATGAATGAGAGGCTACAAGATGTTTCGAAAACTTCACTTCTTTCTTCACTCGAAGTCCTACGATATAGTTTAACTCTATAAAGTCTCTCTCCTCTTCCTTACCCGTGGTATACATGCTATAACTACTCAAAGAGTTTTTGCTAGAAGGAATGAGGGATAAAATATTGGTCAATAAGCTCTTCCTCAAGCTTCTCAAGCTCCGATTGACCCCTTGGTCGAGCAAGTGACTAATGCGAAGTTTAGGACTGTTTTTCAAGTATTGGCTCAAGCCGTGACGGTCCAAGTCAATAGGGAGGTTGTGGTCCTCGTGAACCAAATGTGGGTACAGTGACATCTAGAGTGAGGGACTTCACTAGGATGAATCCTCCAGAATTCTATGGTTCTAAGGTTGATGAAGATCCTCAAGAGTTCATTGATGAGGTTTATAAAATGATGGCTATTATGACAATGACACCGGTGGAAAAGGCTGAATTGGCAACTTATCAACTTAAGGGTGTTGCTCAAATTTGGTTTGACTAATGAAAGGAAGCACAATCGGAAGATGTGCGTCCCCTAGAATGGAAAAGGTTCAAGTCTGTTTTCCTTGATAGGTTATTTCCTCTTGAGATAAGGGAGGAAAAAGTTCTTAAGTTTATCAACCTCCGACAAGGTAACATGAGTGTGAAAGAATATGCTTTGAGATTCACACAGTTGTCAAGATATGCTCCCTCTATAGTTGTCGACTCTAGGGCAATGATGAGCATGTTTGTTTCGGGTGTGTCTGAATTGGTGGTGAAAGAATGTCGTACCGTTATGCTTGTCCATGACATGGATATCTCTCGCCTCATAGTCCATACCCAACAGATTGAAGAGGAGAAACTTAAGGAGAGGTCTAGGGAGACCAAGAGGGCTAAAATTGGTGATGGTAATTTATCTCATGCAAGGTCCGATAGACGTAGTCGTCCTAGGTTTCAATAAAGATTCTTCGGTCAAGGTTCCTCCAATGCTCCTAAGTTCAACAAAGATAGGGTGTCTAACCCTAAACCTCAAGGGGGTGGTAATGGGTCTTCGTTGCCGAATTATGCTAAGTGTGGAAGAAAGCATGCGGGTAAATGTCTAGCTAGTTCCAATACTTGTTTTAGTTGTGGTAAGATGAACCACAAGATAAGATATTGTCCTTCAGTTGCTAAGAATGAAGGATATAGTCGTCGTAAGGCTAAAACCTATCCTTCATCCATTCCAAGTGGTTCGGGTTCAAATGCTCCTAAGCAAAATATGTTTTTTGCCATTCAGAATCGTGGTGAACAAGAGAGTTCTCCCGATGTGGTTACTGGTATGTTGGAAGTATTTCAACTTGATATTTATGCTTTACTTGATCCCGGTGCTACCTTGTCTTTTGTGACGCCATATGTGGCAATGAGATTTGATGTGCTTCCTGATGTGTTGTTAGATCCTTCTTTTGTCTCTACTCTTGTTGGTGATTCTATTGTGGCTAAGAGGGTCTAGAGAAAGTGTCCTATCTCCTTGTCCCATAGAGTTACTCTTGTTGATTTGGTAGAACTTGATATGTTAGATTTGATGTCATTCTTGGGATGGATTGGTTGCATTCATGTTATGATTCTATTGATTGTGAAACCCGTATAGTCAAGTTTCAATTTTCGAATGAGCCTTCCCTAGAGTAGAAGTGGGGAAATTCTATGCCGAAAGATTGGTTTATTTCTTGTCTTAAATCTAGAAAGATGATTTCTAAGGGTTGCATTTACCATCTAGTTAGGGTGAGGGTTTTGGATTCTGAAACCCCTTCTCTTGAGTCGGTCCCCGTTGTTAGTGAGTTTCCGGAAGTGTTCCCAGATGATCTACCCGGTATTCCTCATGAAAGGGAAATAGAATTCAATATTGACCTTCTCCCAGATACGCAACCTATCTCTATTCCTCCTTATCGAATGGCTCCAGTAGAACTTAAGGAATTAAAGGAACAATTAAAGGATTTGTTGGATAAGGGTTTCATCCGACCGAGTATCTCTCCATGGGGTGATCCAGTTTTGTTTGTTAAGAAGAAAGATGGTTCACTTCGTATATGTATTGACTACCGCTTGAACAAGGTGACCATTAAGAATAAGTATCCTCTCCCAAGGATAGATGACTTGTTTGACCAACTTCAAGGGGCGAGTTGCTTTTCTAAGATTGATCTTAGGTCGGGTTATCACCAATTGAGGGTGAAGGAAAATGATATTCTGAAGACGACTTTTCAAACTCGGTATGGTCATTATAAGTTTTTGGTGATGTTGTTTGGTTTGACTAATGCTCTAGCCGCATTTATGGATTTGATGAGTAGGGTGTTTAGACAATACCTTGACATGTTTGTTATTGTGTTTATTGATGATATATTGATTTATTTAAGAAGCGAGAATGATCACATTAATCATTTGAGGATTGTGTTGCAAATCCTTAAGGAATAACAACTCTTTGCAAAGTTTAGCAAATGTGAGTTTTGGCAAAGGTCTGTAGCTTTTCTTAATCATATTGTTTTAAGTGAGGGTATTGAGGTAGACCTTAAGAACATGGATGCGGTCAAGAGTAGGCCTAGACCTCTATCCCCTTCGGATATTAGAAGTTTCTTGGGTTTGGCTGGTTACTATAGAAGGTTTGTTGAGGGGTTTTCTTTGATTTCCTCTCCATTGACAGTTTTGACTCAAAAGAAGGCTAAATTCATATGGTCTGAAGCATGTGAGAAGAGTTTCCAACAATTGAAAGATTGACTTACTTCCGCTCCGATGTTGACTTTACCAAAAGGGACAAATGGCTTTGTTGTTTATTGTGATGCCTTGAGAATTGGGTTAGGATGTGTGCTTATGCAAAATGGGAAAGTTATTGCCTATGCTTCAAGACAACTTAAGGTTCATGAGAAGAATTACCCTACATATGATCTTGAATTAGCGGTTGTATTTTGCCTTAAAGATTTGGAGGCATTATTTGTATAGTGTTCATGCTGATGTTTTACCAACCATAAGAGTTTGCAATAGCTGTTTAACCAAAAGGATCTAAATCTTCGCCAAAGAAGGTGGTTTGAGTTATTGAAAGATTATGATATGAGTGTTCTCTATCACCCTGGTAAGGCGAATGTGGTAGAGGATGCTTCTAGTCGGTTATCTATGGGTAGTGTTGCTCATACTGAGGATGATAGAAAAGAGTTGGTTCGAAATGTCATAGATTGGCCCGGTTGGTAGATTAGTTAGTATACTCTACCAAAGGTGGTGTTATGGTTAAAAATGATTCAGAATCGTCTTTTGTGGTGGATGTTAAAGCCAAGCAATGTCTTGATCCAACCTTAGTAGAATTGAAAAAAGCGGTACTTAGAAAGTCCGTTGAGGCTTTCTCCCAAGAGAGAGATGGTGTACTTAGATATCAAGGTCGGTTGTGTATTTCTAATGTTGATGACTTTAGGGAACAAATCTTGTCAGAAGCCCATAGTTCTCGGTATTCCATTCACCCTCGACCCACAAAATGTACCATGATTTGTGGGAGGTCTATTGGTGGAATGGGATGAAGAAGGATATTGCGGCATTTGTGGATAAATGTCCTAATTTTCAATAAGTGAAAGTCGAGCATCATAAATCGGTAGGTTTATTGTTGCGCCCAAATCGCACACGCAAGTGTACGTGGTCATTCAAGTATTAAAGTGGTTCTTTTTAAGAGCCGGGTATCATACCCACAGAGACTTACGATTAGAATAACTTGATTTTTCCAATACTTTTAGCTAAATACAAGTGTTATCAAGATTTCAATTGATTTATTTTATAATCTTAAAGTTAAACAAAACTAAACAAACATGATTCAATTTCGAGGGTTTCGAACAATGATTGGGTAAAGTCCAGGGCTACAACTCTTGTCAGGATTCATGCAAGTTATCTTGTTAAACAAATATTCATCAACTATTGAATCAATGATCACAAGGCTAAATATATGATTATGGTCTCCCGACCTCTAATTTCGTACGATAAATGGCTACCTAACTACATCATTGAGCGGGGATAGGTTGGACCAATAACCGAGCATTATGATATCTTCTTGTATAATGACCAAACAAGGTTTCTAGGTATATCCCTATCCTAGATACAAATTAACTCTAAATCTTATGAGAAAATCATGCTCCTTATACCCCACGTTCTATCCTCTTATTCCTCTCCTGAGTTCAATTGGGACAATATGTTTATTTCAATGGTGATCAAGCACAAAATACAAAAAACAAGAACATAAGACAGATTCATATGATAGTTAAATGAAATCCATAAAAACTCAATAACTTACAATCATCATGTAGCCACAACCCTAGAACTAGGGAAATTAGCTACTCATAATCGTATTTTCAATCAAACAATGTTTAAATATCATAAAGAGATTAAAAATAGAAGAGATTAGGAAAGAACCCTAAAAATTGACGAAATAGCTCTCCAAATCGTCGTTCTTCAAAACCGAGAAAAAGAATAATAAAATAAAATAAAATATTAGTCTATTTATACTAAAGTCGAAATGGCCAAAACTGGCAAGTGTAGGCGCGACGCGGAGCTACTACTCAAATTCTTTTTATGGCAACTACTCATCTCCACTACACAGCGACTTCACGGACCACTCTGCCTCTAATCATCTTTCTTCGAACGAAAATAAAAACCCCTCTCTATGACGCAGAGAGGGTACGTATATGACTTGAACTTCATTTCTTCATTCTTCTTCCTTGCTTCTTTTCAACTTGGATCGTTTGTGTTTTCCAATGCCCATTTCAATGCTCGTTTCTTCATTCAAGCTTACCTACACAACTAATCATGTTGGTTAGCATATATACAATCAAATGACTCGACATACTATAAATCAACATAAACTGAGTCTAAACTTGGCCTAAATGCGGGTATTATTTAGTCCCTAGGCATATAAATATGCCTAAGATCACTACCCCACACTTAGAACCTTGTTCGTCCTCGAACAACTTACTAACTAATCCTAGAGCTAGACTCCCTACTATGGTATTCGTGCATCCACCACTTCCCTTTAAGGATCTGTAATCAGTTAAAAACAAACATGTTCTCATTCACCATAGGTCTTGCCCACCTTCATACATCATACACTCAAGTATTGACCTGACAATTTGTTGCAACCAACACCTTCAACTTCTTGTGCACCATTAGATATCACCTATCTTTCATACAACAAGTGTCGTTCACTTAAAATGAATAGTCCGCACACTCAACTAAGCAAATTGAATATAATTTAAGACGCTCTCTCTCAACAAAGACATCATACATGCATGCATTGAGAACCATAGGCTAGCCCATTATGTACATCTCCACTAATTAAATGTGTTTTGCCCAAAATCGAACAGGACTTTTACAGGTTGTAATGTAGGCTTGAGGTAAGGGAGGATATATTTAGATAAAATTAGTGACTTATCCTCCCTAATGCATCAGATTCGATTTCCTTTTTATATTCACTCCTATTTCTTTTCTTTAGCACCACCTCCCTTCCCTTTCTGCATATTTTTCCACTAGTACTTCCAACCTCACCTTTATTTTCTACACACCCCTTTATTTCTATATATTTTTTGACACTTAACAATTGCCACTCTTGACTTAGAGATTTCTCTCGAGTTAAGGTGCGCATTGTCCTTGTAGGGACTAGGGCCATTATTAAGGTATTCTCTGGGTTAGCCACCCTCAACTTAGGCTTTTACCTTGAGTCGAAGTACACAATGTCCAAAGGACCAGGGCCAATGACAGATTTAAGAACTTATGGGGGAGCATTTTTCCTACCTCTTTTCTTTCTTCCCTACAAAACCAAGCATTTCCACTCTACTTAGTCTCACCGTTGTTTTTTCCATTTTCATCTTAACATAGTGCATTAGGGATTATGTTAGGATCAAAATTGATGGTATCAATAAAAGGGATTCAGCTCAATTACGTAGGTTAGAACAAAATCAAGGCAAACAGGCTCAACGGGCTTATACTAGGGATATTATTTTTGAAAAGGCTAACATTCACAAGGCAAATCAAAGAAAGACTATTATGATCTCCTGACCAAAACACCACTTGTTATTTCACTTCAATAACATGCCGGGCAAGTTCTAGAATCATATGCATCACATGGATACTACAATACCTCACCGCTCATGGCACAAGTTCTACTCAAGATGGATCAATCACAATAACACAATCAGTTCATGCACAAGGTTCAATTTAAGCTTAAGTTGCAATCATTAAAGTCAAATACAAAAGTTCAAATGTATTCATACATCAACTTCCAATCATGATTTCATACATTCTACTTTTGGAATTTCAAGCTTCAGCACATACCATGCTAAGACTCAATGACGAAAGTTGCCCTTCAGACGATCGTCATCCATCTATCATTGGGCAATGTGACTCAACTACGATGACTGACTCAATCCTAAAAAGATAAAATATTTTTGTATTTGTATGGTTCAAAGGGACTTTCCTTGGCCAAAGAACCGAAAACAATCTCCAAGGAGCCAAAAATAAAACAAAAAAAATGCAGATACTACCAATGTTCAATAATATTTACAGACCAGAGATAATTTTCATCCTCACCCCACACTTAAACATTAGCACTGTCCCCAGTGCTTCACAAAATTCAAAAAAATACAGTACAAAGGTAAGGTGAAAACACTCCCTGATCAATCTTCCATAGCATCACCCCCGTCGGCCTAATCACCGGCCAGAGCATAGTCCACCTCCTCATCAGCTTCGGACTCCACATCCTAGCTAGTACGCAGTCTTTCCTCATCGGTGGGGATGTCATCATCCACCGGCTCATGAAATACAGGATCGATGCCAAGTAGGGCCTTCACATGGGCATTCAATGGGTACCTTTGCTTAACGTCCCCCAATTGCTCGTCAGTGGAAGCCCGTCAGCCATTCTGGTGGCGCAACATCTTCAAACCATACATTTTGGCCATGATTAGCTCATCCCGTCTATGGCGCTTCGCAGTAGTGAGTGTTGGACCGAACTCAGTGTCAAGCTTTTTAGTCCTCGTGATGTCCACTGGTGCTGGGAATAGTGGTGCCATGTAGTCCAAATGCTCTTCTGGGACACCTGCATCATGACATAGTCTAGTAATAAGACCACCAAATGCATACCTGCTCCCTTTATGCACACGAGCCTTCTTCATTACCGATTTTAATATAGCCCCAATATTCAAATCTGTGGGCGTCATCAGGGCGTAGACTAGACACACTCTGTCTCGGGTGATGTCCGTGTAGTGCAACCCCGGTATCAAACAATTCATTACAATCTTGAGCCAAACTCGAGCCTCCCTAAGCATGTGAGCGTAGGGAAGAGATTGGTGATATCTCTTCCCGTTGTGTTTGGTCCACTTCACCATGGACTGAGGACCACACAGTGTATGTCAAATGGCCCGATACGGTTGGCGAATTCTCAGTCTTGTAAGCACTAGTGGATTGGTATCTTTTGACGTACCAACTATGTCATTAATCACCACTAGAGTGAGCGTCACATCTACTCCTCGCACTTTTACAAAGTGAGATCTCAAATCCGTAACCCAGTTGGCATAGAATTCCTGAACCATGTGCAAGTTACACTCACTAGGCTCTGCAAAAATAAACTCCATGGCTCTTGGATCCGTCTCAATATCCGCGGAAACTCCCGAGCCAAGCTGTCCTTGTCAATGCAAACATAAAAAAAATATATGGCCTCGGTATGTTTATTCCACTATGCTTTCCCTTCCTTAGTGACTGCGTGCACCCCAAACCGCCTGGTTTGACCCCTGGGTACTGCCGATGTGGGAGGTACATTCCCCCTACTTCAAGCTCGTTTTCATTGACTCGAGGTCACCATTTCCTTTCCGGGTCTTTGAGTTCCAGACATGATTTCCTGAAATCAGAATATAACTCAGCCCAAGCGGACTACTCAACATTGATAAACATGGATGATGTGCAAACACCACCCCACACTTATTTCAAAGCATTCTTCAACCTCGGTACTCAGACTTCCCATAGGCAGACAAACAGACACCAACAACAAAACAAACTACTACTCATTCAAATGTCGCATGCAACTATCGGTGCTACTCAAGACTTCACAACAAATAGCTCATGCAACCATTTCAGACCCAACAATCATACAATTACGATCAAAGGAACTTTCTACTCAAAATTCGAAAGCCCACAACATCATGAACAAACAATCTCATGCAACCATCACCACCGAATATTTTCACGCTAACTCATTCACACCTTCATATATTCAACATGACTCCAACACTAGCAAGCATACAAAATTTCTATTCCAAAAGTCAAACTACACAATACAATTCAGGCAACAAACACACACAAAAACCCACAAATATGCAAGCAAGGGTAATTTCTACTCAAAAAGGTAAAAATACCCCTTAACAATACACTTTCAAGCAACCACAACCACGTAGGCCGATCGAATTTGTTTACAAACCCATTCAAACCGAAGACCCATAAAATACCACCCAAGGGGACATTCTACTCAAGAATTTAAATGCCTCCACTCAACCTCACACCAAAAGCAGTAACAAAACCACCAAATACACTCACAAACCCTCACAAGATAAACACACACCAACCCATAGCAACACACACTCAAACACGCCTAACTGTTGCTCAAAATGATAGCAAAAAATGTACCTTGGTTGATGAAGAGGAGCGAAAATGAGAGAAGAGTAGGCAGAATTGGCTTCACGTTACGGATTCAGTCACAGAATTCGGCCAAGGGAGAAAACGGAGGGGAAAAAATCATTAAATTGGGAGAAGAATGAGGTTTTGGGGTTAAAAGGGACCTGGGTCAGGTATAAAGATAGAAAATGGGTAAAACCCGTTATTTTAAAGAAAATTGAAAAAAAACTTACCTGGGGCGCAATGCGGCCTGGTCACAGAGTGATCTGCCTCGCAAAAAATAATTAATTTTCACGTGGTCAAAATTTGAACACCCTTCCGCGATGCTGCTACTTTACGGAGTTTCCTTATTGTTGATGAGAATTTTATTTCTCGTCGAAACCAAATTTGAGGACTTCCTCCGCGACGCGGGACGGTCACAAACCATTCTGCCTTGCTATGGAATCCAAGCGAGGCGAAATTCAACCCAATCCCCACTATGCGCTATGGTCCTTCAAACATGTTCCCTGCATTTTTTCAGCACAACACCCGTTAGTAAAAACACGATGGGTTGCCTCCCATCCAGTGCCTTAGTTTCGGTCGTGGCAGGACTCATATTTTTGTATTTTTTTTGTACTATTTCCTCAGAATGAAATATGAAAAACAAAAGAATATTGGAAATCCTAACTATTATAAAGGTTCACGCGTTGCCTCCTGTGCAACGCCTGATTTAACGTCGCAGCACGACCCATCTCATGACTCACTCGTCATTCAATGTGAGTGCTTCATGCTCACGATCCACATCATTCCCGAAGTAGTGTTTCATACGTTGCCCATTTACAAGGAAAGTAGAGCTCTTATCCTTGTTCCTTAGCTCCAAAGCTCCATGTTGAGTTATCCTCACCACTTCAAACAGTCCACTCCACTTAGACCGAAGTTTTCTGGGGAACAACTTCAATCTTGAATTAAACAACATCACCAACTGACCTGGCTCAAAGGTGCATGACACAATATGCTTGTCATGCCACCTCTTGGTCTTCTCTTTGTATAATTTGGCATTTTCACAAGCGTGAAGCCTGAATTCCTCTAACTTATGCAGCTGTGTTATCCTTTTCTTTCCTGCCAACTCAGAATCCAAATTCAACTTTTTGATCGCCCAGTATGCTTTATACTCCAATTCAAGTGGGAGGTGACACACTTTTCCAAACACCATTCGATAAGGATAAGTCCTTATCGGTGTCTTATATGCGCACAGAGCATCATCTAACTTGTCAGCCCAATCTTTCATTTGGGAATTCACAGTCTTTTAGAGGATCTGCTTCATTTCTCGATTAGACACTTCCACCTGCCCACTAGTCTGGGGATGATAATTTGTAGATACCTTATGTCTCACCCCATATTTTGCTAGTAGATTTTGTACTGAACTGTTAATAAAGTGCGTACCTCCATCACTTATCATGGCCCTTGGAGTTCTGAACTTGGTGACGATGTGCTTTCTGATGAACTTCACTACCACATTTGCATCATTAGATGGTATCCCAACTGCCTCCATCCACTTGGACACGTAGTCCACTCCCACTATGATGTACTGATTGCCATGGGACGATGGAAATGGCCCTATGAAGTCTATCCCCCAAACATGTTGCTCAATGGAATCTCATGTCTTCTAGAAATCGTGCCCATCCTTTGACACTGATCACAGCCTTCATAAACATTGCAACATCTTTAAATAAAGTAGGCCAAAAGAAACCAGATTACAATACCTTATGTGTCATGCGCTCTCCTCCATTGTGTCCACCATATGGTGAAGAGTGATAACTCTCCAACACCTGTCAGGCTTCCTATTCAGCTACACACCTTCACATCATCTAATCAGGTCCCTTCTTGAGTAAGAAGGGCTCATCCCATATATAAAAACGTGCATCATACTTTAGCCTCTTCTTTTGATGTGTTGTGGCCCTAGGTGGAAATAAACCACTCACCATAAAGTTCACAATATCTGCATACCAGGGTACCTGAGCAACATCCAAGGCAAGTAATTGCACATCGGGGAACTTTTCGCGAATTTGTCCTTCATTTCTCACATGAGATGAATCCTTAAATCTAGACAGATGATCAGCTATCTGGTTTTCGGTCCCCTTCCTATCTTTAATCTCTAGATCAAACTCTTGCAAGAGCAATATCCACCTAATTAGCCTTGGCTTTGCATCCTTCTTACTGAACAAATATTTGATTGCCGCATCATCAGTATAAAAAACAACAACCTTGGTGCCTACCAAGTATGACCTGAACTTATCAAAAGCAAACACTAATGCTAGCATCTCTTTCTTTGTGACAGTATAATTGGATTGTGCTGCATCAAGTGTCTTGCTAGCATAGTAGATGGAATGAAACATCTTATCTTTTCGTTGCCCAAGCACTACACCAACTGTTGTATCACTAGCATCACATATGAGCTAGAATGGAAGCTTCCAATTAGGAGCAATCATAATAGGAGCTTCTATCAACTTCTTTTTTAACAACTCAAATGCCTGCAAACACTTCTCATCAAATACAAACTTCACCTCTTTTTCCAATAGGCTGCCCATGGGTCTTGCAGTCTTAGAAAAGTCCTTGATGAATTTCTTGTAAAACCCAACATGTCCCAGAAAACTTCTAACTCCCTTCATCGTGATGGGTGGTGGCAATTTTTCAATGACCTCCACTTTGGCTTTTTCAACTTCTAGCCCATTCCTGGAGATTTTGTGCCCCAACACAATCCCCTCTCGAACTAAGAAGTGGCACTTTTCCCAGTTCAACACCAGATTTGTTTCTTCACACCTTGCAAGGACCCTGTGAAGATTAGTCAAACAAAGGTCAAAAGACTCACCAAACACCGAGAAGTCGTCCATGAACACCTAAAAAAAATCCTCCACCATATCATGGAAGATTGCTATCATGCATCTTTGGAATGTCGTCGGTGCATTGCATAATCTGAATGGCATACATTTGAATACATATGTACCATACGAACAAGTGAAGGTAGTCTTCTCTTGATCCTTTAGTGCAATAACTATCTGATTATACCTTGAGTAGCCATCCAGGAAGTAGTAATATTCTTGCCCGCCAGTCTATCCAACATCTGATCAATATAAAGCACCGGGTAATGGTCCTTTCTAGTGGCATCATTCAACTTCCTGTAGTCCATGTAGATATGCCACCCAGTTACTGTCCTTGTAGGGATCAATTCTTTCTTCTCATTGGTTATCACCATCATTCTGCCCTTCTTGGGTACACACCGTACCAAACTCACCCATTTACTATCTGATATGGGATACACAATCCCCACATCTAACCACTTGATCACCTATTTTCTTACCACATTCTTCATCATTGGATTCAGTCTCCGTTAGTGTTGTCTACTTGACTTATGCCCTTCCTCCATGTAGATCTTGTGCATACACAAAGCGAGACTGATCTCGTGAATGTCAGACATTTGCCAACCTAGAGCCGCTTTCCTTTTCTTCAGAATACTCAATGTTGCTTCCACCTGTTATTCAGATAATGTTGCAGACAAAATATAACTGGTAAGGTCTTATCTTCATCCAAAAATGCATACCTGAGGTGGGCTGGCAATGCTTTTAATTCCAACTTGGGTGCTTCTTCAATGGAAGGCTTGGGTGTAGGACCCAACACCCTATTCAAAGGCTCCCAGTGATCTTTTTATATGCCCACACTTGCCACATTCAGAAAGTATACCATTTCTTGGGCCTCAACATCTCCATAGATATCATCTCCCACTAACAAACGCTCTAATGGTTCTTTAGATTCAATATATCGAGCCTTTGATTCAAGATCTATCACTGTTATCGCAGACAACTCTTCATACACAACAGGGAGCTTCAACGCCTTGTAAACATCAAACACCTCCACTTCGTCATGTGCCCGCATAGTGAGTTGCCCGTCTGCTACATCTATCATAGCATGCCTTGTAGCCAAGAAAGATCTCCCCAAAATGAATGGAACCTCAAGATCTGGCTCAAAATTCAGCACCACAAAGTCTACTGGGAATATCAAAGACCCCACTTGCACTAAGACATCATCTACAACACCCTCTGGCCTAGCAACTGATCTATCAGCTAACTGCAAGATGATGGTAGTGGGTTTAGGACTACCCAACCCCAACTTTTTATACAACGACATTGGCATCAAGTTTATACTAGCTCCTAGATCACACAATCCTCACGCATGGATGCTCTGCCCTATAGTGATTTGAACCGTAAAGCTACCCAGATCTTTAAGTTTGGTGGGAAACTTATTCTGGATTCGGGAGCTGCACTCTTCAGTAAGTGCTACAGTCTCATATTCAGTCAGCCTCTTTTTGTTTGCCACGATCTCCTTCACATACTTAGCATACCTAGGTATACCCTACAAAACATCTACCAATAGAAAATTAATATGAACTTGCTTCAAAAGAGAGAGAAACTTACCGAAACATTCATCCACTTTTTGTTTCTTGAACTTTTGAGGGAATGGATGAGGTGGTTTCACTATTGGTTGCACTATTTCTTCTTGTGCAACAACTTCATTCTCCTTAGGTTCACTCTCCTTACTAACAAATTTAGTATTTCTTTTCTTTGGAGCCAACTCCTCTAACTGCAAACCACTACGTGTACCTACCGCATTTACCTGCTTGGGATTTGGATCAGTGTTTCCCGGCAAACCTCCTTATGGTTGTGAGTTATGGGCACTAGCAAATTGCCCGAATTGCTTCTCCAAGTTTTGTGTAGCTAGCTGATTATTTCTCACATCAGTAGCTAATTGAGCTTGATTAGCCATGATCTTCTTCAACAGCTGTTCTATGCTTATGTTATTTGGCTGCTTATTGGGCTGCTCCCGTTCGACCTGTAGTTAATACCCATATGCATTCCCCTAGGGTCTATACTTATTTTGGCCTTGAGCTTGATTTTGACCCTCCCTAGGAAAAAATTGGATCATTACGCCAACTAAGATTGTAGGAGTTTGCATAGTTTTGCTGTCCACCTCCTCGTTGTGCATTCGCTACAAAATTCACAGAATCTGGGTTTGCACCACATAACTCTCCACTATGATCATATCCTCCATAAATTTCACACCAAGTTGGTGGTTGTTGGACTACATTCACCTGAGTTGGTTGTTGTCCCAATGATAGATTGTTGAAGTGAGTGTCCATCACGTTCTGTATTGCAACAATCTGTGCAGTTAAGGCATTCACTGCATCTACCTCTAACACGCTGGTAGTTTTTTGTATTACGGGTTTAGCTCATCCTCTGTTCCTCTCGGGGATACCCTGTGAGATCCTATTTAGCAAGGTGAATAACTCAGTATAAGTTTTCTCCAAAGCATGTCCACCTGCAGCTGAATCAAGTAAAATCTTGGTGTTAGGATCCAATCCTTCAATGAAGGTATGGACTAACACCTCGTTAGTCTGATGATGATGTGGACAGCTCATCAACATCAATTTAAACCTGTCCCAAGCCTGGTACAAGTTCTCTTCTCCTTTCTGTCGGAAACTCAAGATGTTGCTCCTTAACTTAGTTGTTTTCCCATATGGGAAAAATATAATAAGGAACTTCTGTGCAAGATCGTCCCAAGAGGTAAAAGAGTTAGCAGGCTAAGAATTCAACCATTATTTTGCTTCCCCCAGCAGAGAAAAGGGGAATAAAGTAAGCCTCATGTAATCCACATTCACTCCAACTGGAGTGTAAGTATCACTGATCTCGAGGAAATTTTGTATATGGACTGTTGGATCGTTGTGAGATAAACCAGTGAACTGTCCATTCGTGTGCAATAGTTGCACCATACTCTGCTTCATTTCAAATCTTCTACCAACTTCAGGTTTCTGTATGCATGAAATCACATTGATGCTACGTGGGATTGCTACGTCTCTTAGTTTCATCTCAGCGATTAATGCAGGTTCTTCTTGCTCAACTCTTGTTACCAGAGATGTTGGTTCACTAGAAACAAGAGGGACTGGGTAAATGAGTTGTCTTTGCCTTCTCCGGTAATGAACGAATCTTTTCGGTTCAGCTAGAGGCTCTACCAAGTCTTGATCATCTTCCAGTTTGGAAATTCAACACAACCTACAAAATGAATCGCTAAGATCAAGTTGTCAACTCTTACTTTTAACTTCAGAAACAAGAAAAATCAAATAGTTCTTAATTCTAAAGTCCCCGGCAGCGGCACCAAAAACTTGTTGCGCCCAAATCACACACACAAGTGTACGTGGTCGTTCAAGTATTAAAGTGACTCTTTTTAAGAGCTGGGTATCGTACCCACAAAGACTTATGATTAGAATAACTTGATTTTTCCAATACTTTCAGCTAAACACAAGTGTTATCAAGATTTCAAGTTTGATTTATTTTATAATCTAAAAGTTAAACAAACACAATTCAATTTCGAGGGTTTCAAACAATGATTGGGTAAAGTCCAGGGCTGCAACTCTTATCAGGATTCATGCAAATTATCTTGTTAAACGGATATTCATCAACTATCGAATCAATGATCACAGGGTTAAATATATGATTATGGTCCCCCGACCTCTAATCGCTTACGATAAATGGCAACCTAACTACATCGTTGAGCGGGGATAGGTTGGACCACTCACCAAGCATTATGATATATTCCTGTATAATAACCAAACAAGGTTTCTAGGTATATCTCTATCCTAGATACAAATTAACTCTAACTCTTAAGATAAAATCATGCTCCTTATCCCCCGCATTCTATTCTCTTATTTCTCTCCCGAGTTCAATTTGGACAATATGTTTATTTCAATGATGATTAGGCATTAAATACGAAAAACAAGAACAAAAGAGAGATTCATATGATAGTTAAATGCAATCTATAAAAACTCAATAACTTACAATTATCATGTAGCCACAGCCCTAAAACTAGGGAAATTAGCTACTCATAATCTTATTTTCAATCAAACAACATTTAAATATCATAAAGAGATTGAAAATAGAAAATATTAGGAAAGAACCCTAAAAACTGATGAAATAGCTCTCCAAACCGTCATTCTTCAAAACCCAGAAAAAGAATAATAAAATATTAGACTATTTATACTAAAGTCGAAACGGCCAAAACAGGCAAGTGTAGGCGCGACGCAGAGCTACTGCTTAGATTTTTTTTATGGAAACTACTCCTCTCCGCGACGCAGCGACTTCACGGATCACTTTGCCTCAAATCCTCCTTTTTCGAACGAAAATAAAAATCCCTCTCCGCGACCGCGGAGAGGGTACGAGCCTTTCACGAGCAAGAATAGAATTCCTCTCCGCGACGTGGAGAGAGTACAAATATGACTTGGACTTCATTTCTTCATTCTTCTTCCTTGCTTCTTTACAACTTGGATCTTTTGTGTTTCCCAATGCCCATTTTAATGCTCGTTTCTTCATTCAAGCTTACCTACACATCTAATCATGTTGGTTAGCATATATACAATCAAACGCCTCGACATGACTATTAATCAACATAAACTGAGTCTAAACATAGCCTAAATGCGGGTACTATTTAGTCCCTAGGCATATAAATACGCCTAAGATCATTTATCCCAAGACATTAGTATTCCTACTTGGATGTGGAACGATTTAAATATGGATTTCATAGTTGGGTTGCCTCACACAAGGTGACAATATGATTCAATTTGGGTTATAGTAGATTGAATAAAGAAATCGGCTCATTTCATTTCCGTCAAAGTTTCTTACTAGGAGGAAGATTAAGTTAAGTTGCATTTGAGGGAAATGGTAAGGTTGGATGGAGAGCCCTTATCCATTATCTCTGATAAAGGTACCCAATTCACTTCTCAATTTTAGAAGTCTTTCCAAAAGGGCTTTGGTACTCGTGTTAAGCTTAGCATGACTTTTCATCCCCAAACCAATGGGCAAGCAGAGCGTACTATCCAAACTTTAGAAGATATGTTGAGAGCTTGTGTGATTGATTTCAAGGGTAATTGGGATGATCATTTGCCTTTGATTAAGTTTGCCTATAACAATAACTATCACTCAAGTATTGGTATGGCTTCTTTTGAGGCATTATATGGTATGAGGGGTAGATCTTCTATAGGCTTGTTTGAGGTGGGTGAAGTTGACCTAATAGGTCCCGAATTGGTACATGAGGCTATAGAGAAAGTTTGACTTATTAGAGAAAGGTTGAAAACAACTCAAAATTGATAAAAGTCGTATGCCGATGTTAGAAGAAGAGATTTCGAGTTTGATGTTCATGATTGGGTTTACTTGAAAATTTCACCTATGAAGGGTGTAATGAGATTTGGTAAGAAAGGGAAGCTTAGTCCCCGTTATGTAGGCCCATTTCAAATTTTGAGATGTGTTGGTAAGGTTTCTTATGAACTAGATTTGCCTAATAAGTTGGCATCGGTGCATCCGATTTTCCATGTCTTTATGTTAAAGAAATGTGTTGGAGATCTGACATCTGTATTTACCTTAGAAGGTTTGGGAGTTAAGGAGAATCTTTCTTATGAAGAAGTTTCGGTTGATATTTCAGACCGGCAAGTCAAGAAGTTGAGAAACAAAGAAGTTGTTTTCGTGAAAGTGTTGTGGAGGAATCATTTAGTTGAGGGTGCTACTTGGGACGCCAAAGCCGATATGATGTCCCGATATTCTCATCTCTTTCCTTCTGCTCCTACTCTAGCTTGAGGTATTGAGTTCCTCATTGTTTACTCTATTGATGTCATGTGTTTTAGATATTCCCATGATTTCCTTTTATTATGCATGTTCATGAAAAGCTTAATTTTTCAGAAAACGAGTCAACTTGATTGATTTCTACATGTTTATGTGCATTTGAGTATGAATTGCATATAGACTACATGATATGATGTTTTGAACATGCCTTAGTGTCACCCCCCGAGGCTACCCCCGAGACGCGGACACGGGACCTAGGACCACAAGTGATCCCAAGCTAACCCTGCTGGCATGATCATGAGCATACTAAAGATAATAAACTAAACTGATGCGGAACCTAAGTCATAAATAAAATGAAAAGATGGGGAATACACATATACTATAACTAAGATAAATGAAAAATGATGAGTTTAATACAAAGAAGATATTAACTCAATACTAAGCTGAATCTAACTATGTCTGAAATAAGCCTCTAAACTGACTGGAAATGTTAGGACATGCCCCAACTAGGTTTAGATAAATTGAAACTAAACACTAAAAATATTGAAAGAAACTCATACCTATTGTCCTCGAAGAATGAGGACTCACCACTAATTCTGCTGAACTGGAGATCGAGAACCGATCTAAGAGTGATCTGGATGCTGAGAACCTAAACCTACATCACGAGAAGATGTAGCGCACGTATGCGTCAATACTTGAAAGGTACTGAGCATGCATGATAGAGTAAAGCTGAAATAACATATAACCGAACAAAGCAATAAAGCAATGAAATAATCTGGACATGATATAGATACTGAATACTGAGTTAACTGAATGCAGTGACCAATTTATAACATGCTGAAACTGAATACTGACTTACTGATAAATGGTCAATGCAATAGAATCTAACTGAACTGTGAGAGCTACTAATAACCGACATAAAACCACATGAGCTAAGTGTGGAGTCCGATGTATACGGCACATTGAAAGGACCCAATATACCCGGCCAGAGGTATAGAGGCATGCTGGCGTGATCACTAAACTGATGTTGCCCACAGAGGGGACTAACACCTACGTGGCTCATAGTTCTGGACTATATGGGTACGTTGAACCCTAGTCCAACTCGGTATTATGCTACTACCAATGAATTATGTGGTTAACTGGTTATGACTGAATTTCTGTAAAATATACTGGATAGCTCAAAACTGAACATGCAAACTGAGAATGCAACAATTAATCTGATAATAATGCATTAATAATTGAAGCATGTATAACTGAATAACTAAGATATCTGACCTAGCATGTGTAATTCAAGAACTAAAGAAATACATAGCTAGGGTTCTGAAATTCATGCGAGAAACGATATAATAACTTGATAATCTGATTTGGAACATGATAATAACTAATTCATGATGATCTGTTGTAATTATAGAAACACTAGGTTTGTTCATAATCATGGAATCAAGAATCTGACTGAATTCTAGGGACCTAATGGGCGAAAGGAACCCACTAGTGAAATCCCACATACCTGTTGACGAATTCCACGGAGAAATCTGTAGATTTCGGGGCTAGAACTGATGGAACCTTGTTGTGTTCTTGAACTAGGGTTCTTGACTTCTCTTCTCCTTTTACGCTCTAATTTTTCTA
>JAJOOB010028584.1:0-22940 GCA_029582485.1 Solanum tarapatanum | reverse complement strand
AGACATATTGACCTCTCAATTGTAGTTACCATAGTTCCGACCTCAGTTTCCTTGACCTTGGCGCCAATTATCCGAATTGGAACCTTGGGCGTTGGCTCAGAAACCCCCCGTCTGATCATTCACCATGTAACCATCCTCCTCATAGTAACATTGCTCCTCCGGTGGTGGTGGAGTCCTAGTCAAGTAATTCACTGCATTTACCTTTTCTGGACCTCCTCTTACATACTTCAATACCAACCCAAGTTTTTCCTTATCTTCTCCTTCTCCTCACAAATGTCGTTGGTAGATTGACTAGGTGCAGCTTGAACTGCAAATGTGCTCCTTCCAGTGTTAGACTTTTGAGTGCTCCATGCTTTATTGTTTTAGGAAATTTTCTCCAGTTTCTCAACGATCTCCTCAAAACTGCACTCACCATATGATCCTCCAGCGATAGTATCAAGCACGACCTTACCGTTGTTATCTTGACCTCTGTAGAAATACTCCTTTAGTGACTCTTCATCAATGCAGTGGTTCAGAACACTTCTAATGAATGCAGCGAACCTGTCCCACGAACTACTCACAGACTCTCCAGGTAGAGCCACGAAGTTGTTGAGTTTATCTTTGTGGTTCAGCTTCTTTGACAACGAAAAGTACTTGGCCATGAACACCTTGTGCAATTGATTACATGTCTGAATAGAGTTATACAGAAGCTCAGAAAACCGTACAACATCATCACCGGTCAATGATAGAGGGAAGACTCTCAACCCTATGACGTTCATATCCAACTACAGTCTCCCCACACAACTCTTACAAACACTCCTCAACTTGTCCATGCTCCCATGCGGATCTTCTGAAGCCATACTAGAAAACAAACCTCTCGTTGTAAGCATCTGCATCAAACTGCTAGTCACCACGAATGTATGCCCCGGAGGTAGTGGAGGGAGAATAATGGGTCCTTTAGATTCAACAATATTAAACTCGACCCTGTAGTTATCTTGCAGCCTTGGTTCTGGCGGATTTTGCACCCTCAATGCATCTCCAAGTAGTTTATCACCATGAACCTAAGCATTCTCATTGACAACTACAGGGTCTACAACTCAACTCCATCACCTAGATTCCCACCGATTGGATCTACTTGGACCCCTTGATTATTCTTCCTTCTCAAAGTTCTGCTTAACTCTGGATCGTATGGGGTCAATGGTTCGCCTCGACTCCGTGTACTTGGCATACACTAGAGTAGAAACCTATAGAAAACAAAAACAAAAATAAAAGTAAAATTAGGAAATAATTGACTAAAGTTCAATAATGTAGTTAAACTTAATCTAAAAGCCTTATTCCCCAGCAGCGGTGCCAAAATTTGATACGCTCAAATTACACCTCCCTAAAGAAGTATAAGCGATCGTTATCAAGTAAACAACCCAACTTGTAGGTTGGGGTCGATCCCATGAGGAATATGATTTAGACTTAACTTTAACTTACGATTATATTCATTTAGTCAACGTATTTCCAAGACTAGTAAGTAAGGGAGGGGTTTTGTGAAACAAATAACTGATTGATTGTTAAGTAACAAGTGAGCAAGATTCGAACTTTGTTGTTATCAATGAGAGAGAGAAACTAAGGTGTATGTGTTCCCCATAAACTATTAACCTGGTAATCCTAATAATAGTAATCCCTTCCTAGTTTATCACATGCAAAGTGGTAAGGTATGTATTCCTAAGTGCTTGGTCCTCCAAATAGGGAATTTTACCCCGCACCTTGGTCCGGCTACATGTGTATAATTTACTAACCCTTACATTTACCTCAGATAAGACATCGCATCAATATATGGCTTAGTTTTCACCCTGGCACCAATTGACATTAGACTATTAGATAGTATCACACTAAATCTTTGTTGATAATTCTTTTCTTATTAACTACCTCCTTGGTCCGGCAAGTAGCAACAAGGTGACTTCTAACGCATGCACTCGTTAAAAAGATTTCTAAGCGAAAGAATTACCAATACATGCATCAACACTAGTCAAGAATTACTTAGTTATTATTTATACGTTGTTAATTGCTCATGGTCCCCACAACCCTAGTTGTGGATTTAGCTACTCGTGCTTGAAAGAACACAATTCATATTTGTAGAAGAAGAATTCATGAACTTACGTATTGAGTAGAAGAAACACGTAATCTCCAATTGAAATTCAAAGAAAGAATCTTTATAAACCGAAATTAGGAAATCAAATTGCTAAAGTTTGCAAGTTAATTCCCAATAAAATACTAAGAACTAAAAGTATACAATAATGTCTAACCCCCAAAATGAGGTTTACATACCCTATTTATAGAAAAACACGTCCAAAATAAAAAGGAAATAATATAAGGAAATAAACTGCTAGACGCAGCTTCGATCGACGAGATTGACCTACGGACCGTGGACTTACCTACGGTTCGTAGGTCCCTTCCGTGGCTCAAGACTTAGACATTTTCTCAAAAACTGGAAACTTCAATCTTCCAGATACAAACGATGGACCTGCAGGACGGACCATAGGTTCACCTACAGTCTGTGAGTCCCCTTTCGTGGCTCCACACTTAGAACTTTTCCTCAGGTACTGGAACTCTAAATCTCTGAATCAATCAACGGTTGTGCAGGACGGCACGTGGGTCGACCTACAGTCCATCAGTCTCTTCTGTAGTTCCACACTTGGTCAGATTTCCCTGAGGATTAATTAATCCACGCCAGCCCAATGACGGACCGTGACTGGACCTACGGTCCGTAGGTCACTTCCGTGGGTGGCCACTTCTGCAGAATCTCAGTTGTCTCTCTCTCGACCTCATCCAAGTCTATTTCCTGCAAATATAGCACAATAAACATTAGTTTTAACATAAAATGGCACTAGACACACACAACTCTTAAGTGAAATATGTTAAAAATACCGCAAACTCATGGTATATCAGTGATGTAGTTTTGGATCACCCAAAGTTACAGACCTTGATGATGCTGAATGCCAAGGCAGAAGGGCGATGGAAATGACCAATGGGTGGCTCGCCGAGTGGTTTGGTGAGCCCGACTTACTTCGTCGAGTGACTCTTCGCAGCACATTTTTGGCGACTATAAATACATTTTTGAACATTTAGTTTAGGATCTTAGCTCTTATATATTTAGTCAATTATTGAGTTTTGAGCTCTAGAGACAGTTTTCTCTAGTTTTTCTTAAGTTTTGAAGAATTGAAGTTTTTCACTTTTGAGAAATTGGAAGTGGGTCTTTGAGATTCTTCGAATAGGAGCATTGTAAGGACGAATCTACACTTACCCAGTTGATGGATAATCAATTTGGTAACTGTTTTTACCTTTTTATGATGTCTAGCTAAAACCCCAATTCTTGGGGTGTGATTATGTGATTATGGGCAGATTTAGTTTATGGGTATTGCTATTTGTTAGTTTAAATGCTATTTAGAAGTGAGTTCAATCATTAATTGTGGTTTAATTTAAGAATTGTAGTTGCAAATGCAGTTCTACCCTTGTGTTTATGGCTTGCTCGAGAGAGGTTTTAAAACTAAACTTATTGATTGATGGTCTATGGGTATTGGGTTGATCTGGGTTCAGCTTGAGAGAGTTAATCTTAAACCTAATCCCACACATTCAGCTCGAGAGAGTGAATGGACTAAGGTGTGGGTTGATCTTATTTTGCATGTTTGTTTATGTTTGAGAGAAATCGACTTGATTCGGGGTAAATTGTTCGAGAGAAAGTTTACCTCCTCTATATCCTAGCTTACTCACTAATATCTATCTATTTTCTAATAGTTGCAATTACCCATTTGTCTATATTAGCCTATAATCGAATCACATCCCAAGAACTCGTCTCATTACTATTATTTTATATTATTTACCATTGTTTGTAGTTGATAATTTCAAACCAAAACCCACCATTTGACATTCGTGTCACCCCCTGATTTGAATGATATCTTTATTCGATAATTTTTATTCCTATTATTGATTTGACCATGTTCATACTTCCCAATTGAATTTGAAACACATACCACTCCCTATGGGATTCGCCCTGACTCATTTAGTTGGGTTTTATACTGATTAACGACTGTTGACGCTTAGAATTGGATGAAATGTCTTTGAAATGTTATTAATCACCCACTCACTCCCTCCTAGGTCTGGTTCTACTGCTGCTGCTACTTCCTGACCTCCACTCACCAAGGCTGCGATACTACGAATGGGGAAGCTAGTCCATTCTGCTGATAGGCGTGCCTACAAGCTTGAGGCCACAGTATGTGGTATGATTGAGAGGGTCCTTACTGCTTCTGTGACACCCCTGAGTGTGTCTATTGATGCCCTGGCGGCACGGATAGCGGTGTGTGAGCAAGGCCAAGGGGCTATTGATGAGGTGACGGACCTAATGGCCGCGATTGTTAAGTTGAGGAAGGACGTGGACCAGATGAAGTCCACAGATATGTCCATGATTTTCGGGACTGTGGACATCCCCGACATGCCAGCTGATATGGATGTGCCTCTGGCTACCATCGGAGAGGAGGTTCGAGCTGAGGGAGTGGTTGATGCTGAGTCTGAGGTAGAGACTGATAAGGAGCAGCTCGGTGTCGATGAGGAGGCTACATATGAGGGCCTTACGGGGGTTGAGGAGGCCATGGTGCAGTCAGCTGTACAGACATCCTTGAGAGACACCACATTGGCTGGCCCTAGTTGAGCCAGTGTTGCTACCTCAAAAACTGATGCCCAGGATCAGAGTGTTACACCGGGCATTGATGCTTCGACAGATGGAGAGACTGTGTAGACAGGACCCTTCTTTCCCTCCCTCTCTATTATTTTTATTGACTTTTTATGATTTTGTTGCATTTGAGGACAACTACATTTTTGTTTGTGGTGGGGTGAGGTATTTCCATACCTATCTCTTATGACTATTCTGTGTATATATTATTGGATTTTTGTGTTTAAATTGTGTTTTGATATTGTGTTGTGGATGTTTGAGCTTATGGCTCCTTGTTTTGAATGCAAATGGTTTTTGACCCTTTCTAAAATATTTGCTACTTCTTGTGTGTGATTGTGGCTATTTTGTGAGAATTTGATTATCGGTCATGATCAATACCGATGACTTGAATAGTGCTCTTAATCGAACAAAAATGAATGCGCTGCTACGATGAGGCCAAATGAAGTTGCATAGACAATATGTGAACTTTTTGCATCTCGTTGTGACTAGCCAATTATCGAATGAGTCTCTTATGATGAACATTGCACACTAGTGAAAGTGTGGAGTCTTGTTTAATATTGGTGCCAATGCCTTGTGTGATGAGATTACCGTGAATCTTGTGTGATGACACCTAGAATTTGCCCCGTTGGTCCGATTGACTAAGTGATGCAAGATGTTGAAATGATCTTAGGCAACAACTTTGAAGAGTGAAACAATTTGACAATATACCTCTTTTGTGGCCAACCTTGTGAGATGTGTGAACTTTGTTTGAACCCCATTTGAGCCTTATCCTTTTCTTGGAAGAAACTTGAGCAAATGTGACCCTTCTTTATCCATTCACCCAAAATCCACATGAAGTGTGGTTTGTTTGAATAACTAACTTAGGCCAATGGTGAAAGGAAGAGGTGAATCAACTAGTGTGAAGAAGTCCCTCTTGATCCATGGACTTGAAAAAGATGGAACCACTCCATACAAAAAAAACGAGAAAGAAAAAAAGAAAAAGAATGAAAAAGTTGTGAAATAAAGTTGTGAAAGTTGCAAAAGAAATGGGGTGTCCGGTAGTCCATGAGAAGTGAATAATGGGGTGAATTTTGAGCACGAGTGAAAATGTTGAAGAAAAGGAAGGAAAGTGATGTTCATAACACATTTCATGAGGATAGTATCCATTGAGCCTAAATGACCATACCTTTACACTCAGCCCCGTTACAAGCCTTGAAAAGACCTTTTTGATCTTGAGTTAGCTTAAACGAATGTTGCCTGGAAAATAAGGGTAAACCTATGGGTGAAGTCATGCATGTGTTCATCTTTGTGAGTGTGAGAGTTGAATGTAATTCCGGAACTATAAATTGTTGAACAATTGTGTGTGAATATGGAATCATTTTGTTGTGAGGGCATTTGAGTACCTTTGATGAGCTTGAACTTGCATTTGAAGCAAGTATTGTGAACTTGAGAATCTTTGATAATGGTGAGTTGCAACTTGAATTTTTGAGTGCACAATTGATCCTTGCATGAGTATGTTGAGTCTTGTTGTGTACATCCATGAATGAGTGTTTTGTAGCACTATTTGAGACATCCTTTTTGAAATGTTGAACTTGAGTTTTACTTGAGGACAAGCTAAAGTTTAAGTTGGGGGTGTTGATGAGTCTGAGATTTGGACTCATATAGGGCTTTATTTATATAGATTTAGTGTCCTCAAATTCTTACTTTGTTCCAATGACTGATATAAAACCCCTGATTTCCAAGTATATGGATTGAGGAACAAAGCAAGGACACTAATTTGCAAAAAGGAACAAAGCGAGCTGAAAGAATGAAGAAAAGCAAGCCTGGTGATCGCCAAGTCCACTTGGCGAGTCACCAAATGGCTACTTGACCACCTAAAGTTCCAATGTGCCAAGCCCTGAAGGAAAGAACCAAGTTGGCGAGAGAAAGGAGCAGTCGGCGAATCACCAAATAGTTTCGCAATTGATACGCTCAAGTAGTTCTATGTTTCCTATGCATTCATAGTGGAGTGTACTCATCGATCACGAGCTAAGGCTTTGGCTCAGCCTCCATTTCTTACCACTTTGGTATGGGGCATCCCCGTTGACATATCAGTGATAACCATCCGCCATTTTATTTAAGGCCCAACGCATACTCTATCGATTAATACAGTAGAGTAAGACTATCGAATGGGGATAGTTCAGAGAATGTCATTTAGGGATCTAGAGCAAAGGGAGGCATTATTATGTTGGATGGATCGTCACATTGCTAATGAAGGAGAAAGAACGAGTGGGTGCACGATATGATACAGCTGATTCGGGAGACGACTTTGAGCTTTGCCGCCAAGTTTTACTGGTCCATCATACTGACCATATTGTCCTCCACACAGATATTATTCCTTGGGATCGTGAAGTCATGCTTACAGCATTGATGGCATGGTTGGAGATCGGTTTCTCCAGAATACTCTTTGCACAAATACTTGAGAAGGCTTTCCATGGGATTACCACTCTACCCTTCCCCTGTCTCATTTTTCATATTTGTAGAGTGGCGTCTGTGCCATTGTGGAATTATGATAGACTTACTGAGTCAGCCAAGATAGTTAATGTGGGGTTTATTAAAGATGACGTGAACCAAGTAGCTCCTTAAAAAGGTATACAGATTGACTTACCACATTTGGGTGATAATTTACTATTATTGTTGATGTCGAACAGTTTGGGGTTGACTGGACAGATGATGAGACTATTCCTTCCACTAGTGCGGATCTCGATGTGCAGGCTCCCCCTTCCACTTCATCCGGTCATGCTTCAAGCACACCTCGTGCTCCTACACCTTTGAGGTTTGCATTTCTACCACTTACTCGAGTCCAGAAGTTACAGACTCAGATAACCACTCTTCTCCAGCATATCAAACCTTGGATGAAGAAGTCTGTTGAGAAGTTAGAAGCAAGGATGAAGGTTGCAGTTGATAGAGAAATTCAGGCGGTGCATTAGAGGATTGATGCATTTGAGCTTTGGGTGATGGAGAGGCCTCAACATAGGCCCACTGTTGATCTGAGTACTTTCCAAAAAGAGTTAGCCAAGCTCCGAGCTGATGTAGATACTTTAGCTACTGTTGAGAAGGTTGTTCTAGAGCCTACTCCCGATGTAGATGCTGATGATAAGTTGCTGAGTGCACTATTTGAAGATGATATGCATTAGCTTAACCCCTCCCTCTCCCCCTCATGCGGCTGGAAAGCACACACGCACTTCGGGACCCACTATTGATTTAGAGGAGGAGAGTCAGGCCCATAAGAGGGAGCGCTAGCAGTTCGAGGTAGCTCAATAATAGTCTTTGTTTGTGGAGGAGCTACGACAACAGAGAACACAAGAGATGGCTTGGGGTGCATCTGTATTGAGGGGAACTATTGATGGTGTTCCCACTACTCTTGAGGGTATTACTGATGGCATCACTCCTGCTGATCCAATATGTACCGAGCAATCGAACCCACCCGTCTCTTGATTTGGCTTCGGCACCTATTCCCCATAGGATTGTCTCACCTAATGTATTACATTCTAGTATTTTTGTACATTGAGGGCATTACATTATATTCTCTATTGGGTGGGGTAAATGGATTGTGAGTGTTAGGGTTTGAAGTCTAAATAACCCAACTCACAATCCTTCCTTGGGGTTTTCTTGCCTGTGTTCTTTTTTCCCCGAGGAACTATTTTATTTTTTGTTAAACCAGCAAGTTTAGGATAGTATAAATCTAGAAGTAGACTAAAAATGAATGCATGATGGCATAAGAGCATGAAAATTGATACCCCTCCAAATTTTGCTTATGTGCTATATATGTGGGCTTGATGAGTTGAATGTGTTGGATCTTTATATGACATCATAGGAGCTGATATGACAGCATGACTTAAGTTATAACTTGAACCATATGCATAAATGATTTGATAGTGAAACAATGTACCATGAGTGTGTGAGTTTGTTTGTATATTCATATAGTATGTGCCAATCTAGAACTTGCCCGTTAGTCTTGCTAAGATGATTTAGACTAGAAATTGGGAAATGATCATAGGTCGTTGTTGATAATGAGCTCACTTAAGACTAAAAGCAACCAACCAAAAGAAATAAATGTTTCTTTTGATCCAAATGTTTGAGCCTAACGAATACCATTTCTTTCAATACATCCAACTCACCTTCCCTAAAAATCTCTTTGGCCTTGGTCCCTCCTTGGACATTGTGCACCTCAACTCAGGCTAAAAGCCTAAGTTGGGGGTGGCTACTTCAGAAAGTTACCTTAATCTTGGCCCTGGTCCACCCTAGGACAACATGCACCTCAACTCATGCAAAATACATAAATTAAGGGTGGCTATCGTGAAGGAAAACTACAAAAAGGGTATGAAAAGAGTTATTTGTAGAAAAATAAAAATATGAGAAAAATTGTAGTGAATGGTGTAACTGAATCGAAAAGAAACAAAAGAATGAAATGCTTGAATAAAAGAAGAAGAAAAAAAATGAAACAAAATAAGGATGTTAAGTCAAAGTCACATCCACGTTTAAATAAGTCAGAAGGAGAATAACACAAAACAGGACGATGTCAGAATTGGTTGTGAAAGCGGTAAAAGAGCTAATGTAATATCAAGGAGGGTAGAAAAGTCACTAAATATCAAAATGTACCACACCTGACCTTGAGATTACGTTACAAGCTAAGAAAGTACTATAGTGATCTTAAGTAACCAGTCTGAAAAGTCAAACTAGAGAAAATAAGGGCAAGCCTATGGTATTGAGCACTAACTATATTTGAATTCACTTTTGAGTGTGAGTGTATACAGAGTCCCTAGTTAAAACATCAAATTGTGTGTGAAAAAGGATTTTCTTTGTGGTAAGGGCACATGTTACATTGTTGAAGAATTGGTATCTTGGTGCTTGTTGTTTGTGTGTGTGATGATGTATGTTGGTATATCTATTTCATGTTTTGATCCGCATGAGTTAGTTTATTGAGTCTAAATAAAAAATGTTTCAGTGTGCTGAAAAAGAGTTAAAGAGGGTAATTGATAGAAAATGCCATGTGATTGCTTGAGTATGTATGTTGCTTCTGCATAAGTGTCATTTAGAGTTTTTTTGTGTTGCTTGAGGACAAGAAACGATTTAAGTTGAGGGTATTAATCTACCGTGAGTTTACAATATTTTATATGCATTATACTTTATGTTTGCATGAGTCTTAAGCTTTTTTGTTATTAGATGTGATGGTATTTTGGTCTAATTTTTTAGGAAATAGGTTTGGAGCAGTTGGAGTTGAACGTAGCTGAAACAGCAGGAAAATGGCAACAGACGAGCCCACCTATGAGTTGTCATTCTTTTAGCGAGACGTAGGTGGAGGCGTGGATAGAGTGTTCAAATAATTCTGACTAAGTATGGAACCACGACAGCAATTGATGAGTCGTAAGTCAGATGACGGACCGTCGTTGATGGGTCGTCGACGAATTCAAAAAGTTGAGTTTCGGTACTTGAACCACGATTGCACAGGATGGACTGTTCTTAGACCTACGGGTCGTGGGTCATGACCGTCGATTGAAGTCCATAAAATTTTGGCCAATTGCTTAGCAACGGTGGAAGACCACGGTCCGTCATTCCTTCGACAGACCATAGGTGACCAGCCGTCGACGAAGCTGCCCAAACCGGAATTTCCTAAACTTCCTTTTCCTAATTGGTTTAGGATTTAGTTTCTATAAATATTAGTTGTATTTTTCGTTTTTGGTTTGTTAGACCTTTTGTGATACTTTATTTTGGCTTTGAGAATTATTTTGCAAACAATTTCAGCATTTAATTCTTATAGTTGGTTTATGCAATTTGCTTTCGATTTTAAATTCAAGATTTCGAATTTCATCTATTCTAATTGTAAGTTCATGATTTCTATTTCAAACCCTAATATGAATTGTGATAATTCAAGCATGAATAGCTAAATCCACAACTAGGGTTGTGGGAACCATGAGAAATTAACAAAGCAAAACAAATAATTAAGTAATTCTTGAATAGTCTTTATGCATGTATTCTGAATCCTTTCATTTTAAATGCTTTTTAACGGTGGCCAACGTTAGAATTCGCCTCATTCTTACTTGTCGAACCAAGAAAGGGATTGAACAAAGGAGATTTAGACGTGATAATCCGCTATCTAATAGCCCGACCCACCTACCGCGAAGGCTAATATGTGGTTAAGGGTAAGGGTTAGTAAAACATACACCCGTTGACGGACCAAGTTACATGGTGAAATTCCCTAATTGGAAGACCAATCACTTAGATGATACATAACTGACTAACCTTGCATGTTAACACTAGGATAGAGTTACTATTATTGGAATTACTGCGTTAAAAACTTGTGGGGAACACATGTATCCTAGTTTTCATCTCATATTGATATTTCAAACTGTGGATTTTGATTACTCGTTACTTGTTACTACAAATTAATCAACTGTTGCTTTATTTACAAATCTCCCCTTTTTACGGAAATAATTTTACTGAAAGTAGATAACCTTAAATTAGCCTAAGTCTAGACCATATTCCTCGTGTGATTAACCCTAACCTAAAAGTTAGGTTCTTTATTTGACGATGACCGCTTATACTTTTTTATGGAGGTGTAATTTGGGCTTATCACCTCCTCAGGCAAAGTCAAAATAGGAGTTGAAGCCAACAAGGTCTTGAGCTTTCAAAAGCTCCACTTACACTCATCAGACCACCGGAAACTCACTCTCTATCGAGTCAATCTGTCCAAAGCAGATGCAATAGTAGAAAAGCTTTAAATAAATCACTTGTAGTAGCCTGCAAGTCCCACAAAACTCTGCATCTCAGTAGCTAACGTAGGTCTAGTCCAACCTCTAACTACCTCAACCTTGACAGGATCTACCTTGAATACCCTCCTTGGACACAACGTGTCCCAAAAATGCCACACTGTGTGCTTGCTTTCACTGTTATCTCTTTACCCATTCCCCCATGAGTCTTGGAGTTTTGAAATGAGTGAAGGCCTGTGTTTTCATTGTCAATGTTCGAGGATCGATTATGCTTAATATTGATGTCTTCGTTAGTACTCATGATGAAAAATATGTTCTGTATTATTTTTGCAAGATGAAGTCGGTGTGGCTTTGATTTTAAATGATCTTCTTCATTCTTGTGTTGACTAGTTACGTATTTATGTGAGCCTTGCAATGATCATCGCACGCAAGCTCCTTGATTTTGTAGAGTTGTGCTAAATAATTGTGTTTGAAGTGCTATGTGTGAGGTCATACTTGAAAGCATGCATGATTAATTCCCAGAATTTTCCATATTAGTCTATTTGTCTAGCCTTGTTAAGTGTAACAAATGACCTTGGGCAAAAAAAAAAAGAGGAAACCTAAATATTCATACCTTTGATGACTACCTTGTGAGGGTGTGCACCCATCTTGGCACCATTTGAGCATCAACCAATTGTTGTCAACTTTGTTGAAACCTCTTGAGCCAAATGATCCCTAACTTCTCACCCATAAAATCTTTTTCGAGCCATCGTTTGTTTGAATCCACGTTAACCATGGCAATCAGTAACTAACCACATAAAAGAATGTGTAGAATTCTGCCAAATCACAATAGTTCCGTCATTACCTTATTATTACCTCAATCATTTGGTAATCATAATCAATGATTGCAGACCTTGTCTGCTCCCCCCAACATAATGTTGCAGCAGCAATCTAACCCTAACTTTGCAATATTACATAAAAAAAAAACTTCCCCACTAATCCCATCCCTACCTTTTAGACAATTTTGCAAATCCTTAGCTGTTAAAGTATGTAGTGAGATGTTAGAATTTGGTCTAGGCTATTAGATGAAGCCCACTATTATCCTCCACGACATAGTTGTGTTACTGGCAACAAAGCTCCTTTACTTTATGAATAAAAATTAGTAAACCCCATCTAACTTTAATTTATTCTCATACATGGGCAAAGTGGTGTAGGATATTAAATAAATCATGGACTTGGTCCATTAACTACTAATTATATTAATTATTAACACCTATCAATAAAACAAATGTAGTTCAAAATTACCATTTGAAATTTACCGAAAGAGTTTTTTATGGAATAAGAAGCTCTAGTACTCAAAATAACCTAATGGGTCATTACATCATATACCAATTTACCTATCGTTCATCCTCAAACGGTCAAAAAAAAGTGAGGGTAAGAAAGGGTATCTGAATTGACAAAAAGGTGTGGATATCTTCTTTGCATATCAGTTTTAGTCTCCCAGTGGACTCCTCAGCCGAATGATTCTTCAACTAGACCTTCACATATGCAATCTCCTTTGACCTTAAATTGTGCACCTCTCTATTTATAATAGCTACAAACTCTTCCTCATAAGCAAGGTTCTCATCAAGAAGGACCGAATTCCAACGAATAATGTAGTTCCCATCATCATGATATTTCTTCAACATAGACACATGAAACACCGGGTGTACCCCGAACAAACCTGGAGGCAAAGCCAATTAATAGGTCACCTCTTCCATACATTTAAGAATTTCAAATGGCCCAATATACCTCGGACTGAGCTTACCTCATTTACCAAACCTCATCACACCCTTCATCAGCAAAACCTTCGGCAACACTTACTTACCTTCCATAAACTCTACAAGGTTCTTGAAGAATCTAGAAGAAGAACTTGATTACAAGCCTTGAAACCTTAGCTTGAAGGAGAACAATCAAGAAAACCTTTCTTGAGATTCTTGAATTAGTTTCTTGAAATTTCTATGGCCAAGAATTATGATTTTCATTAGTGATTCATAATTGTATGGAGTAATTTGAGTTGGAAAGAATGGAATTCTTGGAGAAAAACATACCTTGAAGAAGAAACTTGAAAAAGATAGAAAGAATCTTGAATGGAATCTTCTACTTTGATATTTCCTTAGGGTTTTGCCTTAGGATTTTAGAGAGAAGATAATGAGGGATTAAGAGAGTGAAATATGATTGTTTTAGGCCTATAATTAGTCAATAAATCCTTTTAGGGTTTTCTTAGAGGTAAAAGGATGAAAATGACCCTTTCTAATGTATTCGACTAATTCGTCACTGCACTGTAGCAGATTACTAAAATGGTCATAACGTTTTACTAAAAGCTCGGATTGTTACAAAATTGGTGGCGTTGGAAAGAAGATTCAAATACCTTTAATTTGATAAGCTATGGGTCACGTAACTCTTTATATTCTAAGAGAATTGATCATTTGAAGTTGACTAAAGTAGAATCTTACATCAAAACTTAATCGGTAAGGAAACTTTCAACTCAACTTTGTGCTAGGAGATTCTTGTGACATTAATTGATGTCCAAAATCATTCTCACACTAAAGAATTGACCTTTACACATATGGGCAATTAAAGAGTCACCCGGTACGATCTTATTCACAAATGAAGAATGGTTTGGGTCTTAACTTTAAAAAAATTGGGGTGTTACAATATCTCCCCCTTGGGATCATTCGTCCTCAAATGATGGTCGGACCGAAAATGGAAAGGAAATGAATTACTCGTACTATCTTTCTGACTTTTGAACTTACCTACTAACATAGGTGGAACTGATTTATACTAAGAGTTTGGAATTGTCTATAGCACATAAGTCAAGATTGATATTGTTTTGAACATAGTCACGCTCTATATGATATTATCTTACATGAATCAAAGGAATATGGGCATGAAGTAAGAATACAACTATTATGCCTTAATCAATACAACTTCTAGTTTTCAAGCCTAGCAAAATCTCTAAACCATGCCCTTTTTTTATGAATATCACACCTCATTAGTTGCAACTCATAACTCCTACAACCAATACTTCTAATAATTCCTCCTTCTCTCATCATATCTATCAATTGAGATTTCACGCATAACTATCAGGAACTAACTAACTACTCTCACCTAATTATTACTTATAGTAAAACTTCATTCTGAAAACATCACTATCTCATTCTCAACACTTGACTTAGTTTCTCATCTTATCATCTACCCCTTGGGTCTAAAGCTGACACTTGAAAGTTATGGATCTGTTCCATCATCTCTAAACCGGTTTACATTCCTTTTTACTCTAATACTCGGGAAAGGCTTACCTCATGGCTACTAAACTCTCCAAAAGCAGGTACTATGACTCTTTTTAAGACCTCATTTTAAGATGCTTCTCTTAACCTCAATTGGGACCCTCGCCTGGCAGCATACTGTCTCGAGTGTACCTCTTACTTCTCTACCTTCATTTCTCTCCTCTATGTGTCATAATATTACATTTTCATTTCAAGGTACCACTTTGATCTCCTCACCTATTTCAAGTCAAACCTACTAAATCAGATCTCAAAACTAAAACCATAACCCTCATGATGCCATCTTTTAATCATGACACTCATCTTAAATTTAAGCTTAATGTTTATTACTAAACCTGGATATCAATATGATTGCTCGCTTACTATACTAACCTACAACTACTAGATACAAATTAAGAAACACTTGCCCACTCAAACCTCATGAAAAGTAGTCAATCCTTACCTCTCAGTCTCCACATTCTTACCTCTCAGTCTCCATACTCACAAATTACTATCACATTTCACTTCACAACTTAAGTACTATTTACTTAATTCATTATACATCATTGCCTAATTAGTTCTATAACACTTTGAATATTATGGGCTTTCTTCACAACTTAAGTACTATTTACTTAATTCATTATACATCATTGCCTAATTAGTTCTATAACACTTTGAATATTATGGGATTTCCCTTAAAGATCATAAGCCTATCTTAGATCTATCACCTTATGAATACTCCTGCTCTTCTATTTAACACCTACATTTGGTCATTACTAACACAATGACACATCATCATAACCTCCTTTCTAGTTAAAGTATACTCTAACTCATCCTAACTAGTAACTATTCTTCTACCTTCTATCATGACCTCTTCACAACTCATCACCTCTTAGTCCACCCATAAGGGAAAACTCCTCATTAATAACTTACTAGGTGCATGACTATAATAACATAGCTTGCCGAAACACCATCTCCCTTTCTTAGATTACTAAACCTCTACATACTTTCCTCTAACTCTGGGAACTTTCACTACTACTGCTCATGCTCTCGTAACTCATGCTACCTTTCCGGGTGAAAAAACTACCCAAGCTCTATAACGCACTTTCTCATAAGGATCGCATCTGAAACAAGATTCAAAGAAAAGAGTACAACTCGACTTTTCACTCAAACGCATGATTCATCTGAATATGAGTGCATTCTTTTGAACTCAATAGTTAACTCACTCATAGGCTACTCTCAAAGCCCTCTGCAGTCTCATGACTTCCTCAAGATTTTTTCTAAGAACAACTCATCGATAAAGAATTGACTTTCCTTTTCAACCACCTCTAGTATGATAGGTAGTCGAATGAATCTAAGAAATGCATGAGTATGAGTAAATCACTATGACATAGCTCTAATGCACGATTAAGAGTATGAAAGAAGGGAAACTTTTTTAAATGTTTGTAGTCCCTTGTTTATAGAAGTGGGCCCTCACAACCATAAATAAGATCCTACTAACAAGGATTCATACACGGCCTAGGACACTTGAACGCAGTGCTCTGATACCAAGTTTGTCATGATCCGAGCCTATACCCTGGACGTGGCCGGCACTCGAGAACCATTACTGGTCCCCAAGCGAACCCCTCATCCTGGCTGAATACAAGCGGAAGACTAACTTGAGCATACATAAGCATCAAATTGAAAGCAACGTTTAAAAATAGTTTACTGAATCTCAAAACTTCGCTGAATATACTGAGTATGAAACATAAGTTTTAAATAAAATATGTGAAATAGAAATACTCTCAAAAACTTTCTATCTATGAAGCCACTACTATATATAGACAAGTGTCGGGACAAGACGACGACTACTCAAAATTCTACTAATACTAACAACTCATAAAACTAGAGTCCTCCAGAGGCAAAGATACCTCACTCGAAAGTTGACGAGCGGATGAAGTGATCTCAACAAACTCTTGTTGAGGATCCTAAGAACCTGTATCTGAATCATTAAAAGATGCAAGTCGAATTACATCAGTACATTAAATGTACGAGTATGTAATATAGTTGAATAACAAGTAAGTTAAAGAAGGGACTTCAATAGATAACAGTGTACTCAAGGTGAATGTAAAGAAATAAAGGAGTTAAATCATTTAAAGCTTTACAAAATACTTTCTCATATCTGAACTCAACATAATAAGTGATATATAAAAATACATTTTAACTCTATTGGGAGATTCTCTAACCGACAACCATCACTATGAGCTACATGATGATACAACGTCTCACCTAAGCTGCCAGAACAGTCATATACCTTGCCGGAGTATAGGACATTCTCAACTAAGTGGATCCACTAAGCTATGCTTAAAAAGCAATAAGGAATCATCTAAAAGTATGACCCTTTACCCATGTTGGAACACATGGTTTATGAGGACTTTGAGTTGTCTAAACTCATCCTCATATCAGTGCTCAATACTACTCCCAATAATATATACTCATGCTCATATGTTTAAAAATATAACTATTCCTCTAGGTTGAGATAATTGCTCAAACTACCCTCTTAAAAGAGGTAATTTCTCTTAAAATATCTTTTGAACTCATAACTCATTTAGAAATCTCAGCTTCTCTTATATCAATGTAAAAATTGATACCTCTGGGAATACATAGTCCCCTTATACTCTTACTCAATTCATACTTGAAAACTCTTTCTCAAAAACATATCAAAATCATATTTTAATATGATCATTGATGACTCAGGAAGTCATAGTGCATAAACATTGATGGTATATTTAGATACCATACAACTCATACATTGATGGCATACTCGCTTGTCATAGTAATCATGTTTTAGAAACTCTTTTCTCACAACTCATCTTTACTTTCTCAAAACTTAATTTAAGAACTTAAGTGTTGGTATTAAAAATATTTTCAAAATTTATAAATCAAATCATAGAGTTCATGCGGAATTATGGACATGAACGACTCAATTCAGGGATCTTAATAGCAATATGGAATAGAACTCTGAACTTAACAACACTATTCATCTCAAGAATACTCAATTCATAGGATTGATGTTGAAATATAGACAAGAACGAATCAACTCAAGAATCTTAATGCATAACATATAGCAATTCAATAATTAGGAATAGAATTTCAAAAATAAACAGGAACTCAAAATCAACTTATCTCAAGGATACTCAAATCTAGGGATAGAATCCTAGATTACTCTTTTACTGATTTAAAAGTAGATGTAGCGCATGAGGACGAACTAGTCCAAAACTATGATAGCCTTACATACCTAGAAAAACAAGGTTCTTGAAAAATCTTGAAGAATAACTTGATTAGAAGCCTTGAAACTTTAGCTTGAAGGAGAACAATCAAGAAAACCTTTTCTTGACATTCTTGAATTAGTTTCTTGAAATCTCTATGGCCAAGAATTATGATTTTCATTAGTGATTCATAATTGTATGGAGGAATTTGAGTTGGAAAGAATGGAATTCTTGGAGGAAAACTTACCTTGAAGACGAATCTTGATAAAGATTGAAAGAATCTTGAATCAAATCTTCTACATTGATTTTTCGTTAGGGTTTTGCCTTAGAGTTTGAGAGAGAAGAGAATGAGGGATTAAGAGATGGAAATCTTATTGTTTAAGGCCTTTTATTAGTCAAGAAATTTCTTTAGGGTTTTCTTAGAGGTAAAAAGACAAATACGACCCTTTTTAATGTTTTTCCGTCGGCTAATTTGTTACTGTAGCATATTACTAAAATAGTCATAACTTTTTACTCAAAACTTGGATTATTGCGAAATTGGTGAAAGAAGATTCAAATATCTTTAATTTGATAGGTCATGGGCCACGTAACTCTTTATATTCTAAGAAATATGGTCGTTTGAAGTTGACCCAAGTAGAATCTTACATAAATACTAAATCGGTAAGGAAACTTTCAACTCAATTTTGTGCTAGGATATTCTAGTGACTTTAATTGATATCCAAAATCATTTCCACACTAAAGAATTGACCTTTACACATATGGGCAATTTAAGAATCACCGGTACAATCTTATTCACAAATGAAGAATGGTTCGGGTCTTAACTTAAAATATTTGGAGGTGTTACAAGGACATCTAATCATACACCTTTATGCATTGTTCCTTCAATACAACGACAGCCAAGACCCAATAAAACTCCCCATTACAATTTACAGGGACATAAACCTCATCTGTGAGGTGCCAAGGCAGTCCAGCAGGTATACTAAACCTTTTGATAGTGTCAACAATTTTATTCTCATTTTCAGGAACAACACTGGAATTGTTAGTGTATGTTTTGAAAAAACAATTAGTAGTGGTATATCGATATTTAAAATGACTGTTGCTTCGCCTTCTTCCACAAATAGTACAACATGATAACAACGTGTTGCATAGATGCATCAACAAGTGTATTTTTGTATCAATTATTTGTATGTATTCATATCTTAATTAAAACATAAGTGGGCATGGATTTACCTCATCAATCCAACACCTATTGGGTTGAGACATTACATAGAACCAGTCCTTCTTCTTTGGAAATGCAACTAAAAAATCAAGTTGTTTGAATCCAAGTTTCGAGCAATTGACTAAGTAGTGATCATCCTTGTCTCTTCTGTAATTGTGTAAACATTAAAAATAATTATTTGGTGGACATCAAGAAGAAATACTAATAATAGTTGAACGACTTTACTTTTTTGCATGATGCTTGTAAAGACCTTCGTTTATCCATTGCGAGAAGGATGACATTAGTTCAGTTGGACCCTCGCCGGCAATGTTAAAACCTTCAAATGGATATTGTTGCTTCACATCACAACTGACGACTTTCTTCTCTTTCTTTTTCTCTTTCTATTTTCTTTTTGTTTGTCTTTCGCTATCTCTTTCTCTTTCTCTTACTCCTTCTCCTTCTCCTTGCCTTTTGGAGTTGAGGAACATACTGGAACAGTAGTCATTGATTTTTTTCTTTTACTAATTATAGATAGTGATCGGGAAATATATTTTTTCAACCTCTTACACTTCAAAGGCTGTGAAATCTTCCTAGATGTATGGAAATCAATATTATAAGTCATTTCCTTAAAAATATTAGTGAGTTCTTTAACACAACTAATAAAATAATCATGTTGCTGCTCACTTACATCGCATCGACAAGAAGAACATTTGATGTTAGAAGAGGAAGCAACACCAACCAAAGATTGAGTTGTTGCCATAGATGACACTTCTTATATCATTTGATCTATAAGGTAAATAAAAAAAGGTTTAGAGTTTACAATTGATTATAAAAATAAGGGTAGCAATTTATACTTATGTTGACACAAATGGACATTTTGTTGCCACATATCTACCTTTTGTTGACACAAATGAATCTTATGTTACCACAAATGAATCTTTTGTTGCCACATATGAATCTTCTGTTTCAATATATGGGTAACATGTTACTGCAGATGACCATTTTGTTGCTCTAACACATAGGTGACATGTTCCAACATATGACAACTCTGTTGGAATATGTACCAACATATCACTAATATGTTGTAACATACGACACATATTTCAACAAATGAAATATATGTTGGACAACTGAACAAGACTATATTTCTAAAATCATATGAACAAAATGGTCACAAAAAGAATAACAAAATCATGTGCTAACGGTGGCCACCCACTGACCGTGGTTGGGACCATGGACCGTAAGTAGGGTCCGTAGTTGGGCACCTCTGCCTAGACTCAGACCTTAGGACCACGGCCTGACCAACGGGCCGTTCCAAGGGTCGGTAGATGGCCAAAAATCTCTGTAGTTAGTGATGGTTGACCAGGACGGACCGTAGGTCCATCGATGGTCCGTCGTTTCAAGGGTCTAGGGTTCGTAGGTCGAACCCTCAGAAATCAGCCTCTGACCACCATCGACGGCCGTGCAGGACGGACTGTGAGTCCATCGACGGTCCGTCGGACACATCTGGCAGTTAATTTTTAGGGGCACATGGGTCTTTTTCAGTTTTAATTAAATCAATGTGGTGTCATTTTGCCTAAGCCTAGACCACCTATATAAGGATTTTAACCCCCAAAATTCACCCATTCAAGTCATTATTTCATAACCCCAAAGAAATCCCAAAACTCTTCTCTCAAATATTCTCTCTCTAGAAGGTGGAAGAAGAAGGAAGAGATAGAAGCTAGGTCAAGTTCAAATCTCCAATCTTCAAGCTTTTGGTGGACTTTGTGACTAAGGTATGATGGATTTTCATCCATGAGATCCTTTATCTAAATGGAGTCCCTTAAGATTCCCCAATTGTGAAGTCTAAATCCCCAATTTGAGTTAGGGTTTCTTCCATTGTTGTGGGTTATGATAAATGTTGATCCAAATAGTTGGATAATGATTTTTTATGATTGAATTGATAGAATTATATGTTTTTAGGATGAAATTACATGTACCCATGCCTATCATATGCTTCTAAGGTAGAATTGATCAGATTGGGTTAATGCCATGAAGGGAAACTTTAGATATATCCTTGTAGGATAGATGATTTGTGATTACAATTGCTCGAGAATGAAGCATAAATGATGATCATGGGATGTAGTGCTTTGAGAGTAAAACCTAGACTATTAATTGTTGATTATTGATGATATAGTGTGGAAGGGATACTTCTCAAAATGAATTGCTAATCATGATTGAATGAATGTGAAAGGTTTACTCACATGAAGGATTCTAGGTTGAAAGGATTTCTCACCTAAAATGAATCTAGACTAAAATGCTAAATAATTGATGAGGCAAGAGGCAACTACCCTTGACCTCCATATGAGAAGGATATGAGGCGATTTCCCATGCTCCTTAGAATTGAACAAGATGTGACTCCCCACGTTCCTATTATGATGATTGGACATGGAGGTGGGTACCCGTGTCATATGACGTGGTTGTGGAGGTGAGTACCCATAACCCTAAAGTAAGCAAGGCAAGAGGCGAATACTCGTTAGCCTTTATAAGTTAGGCAAAGAGGTGAATCCCCATGTATTTAAAAGTAAGTATGAATAATGTGAATTATGTTATGAAGATGATTATCTTGGATTGTTGCTTGAGTTTCCTTCCATGACGTAAGCATGACTAGAGGCGGATGACCCAAGTCTTGGCTAAGGATAAGTGAGGTTACTTAAGGAAGTATTCCTCTTTCATTATGATGCTTTACATGTATTGATTGTGCTTATTCTTTATGTCTTATGTTGACTAATGTCTATGTTTATGTTGTTTTTGTAAGCTGTCATATTTAGTTCATGTTTGTACTAACGCATACTCTTGCCTACATTTCTTATCAAAATGTAGGGTCCGGCGATATTGATTCTCACACTCGTGGCTAGGCCCATAGTTGGTCAAGAAGTGAAGATTTGGTGAGTCCTCATAACATTCGAGGATTTGACTACCCCTTTTTCCTTTATGTCTTTCTTTTCATGTTGAACTATTGTATGGGCTGTATTCCAAGATTATTCTTATGTTAGATGGTTTGAGACAATGATATTAGACCTCCCCTCATTTTATAAAAAGACTTTGATTGTATTTGAAAATGCTTTAAATTTTCGTACCTTTTTCTATTACTTTATGTTATGATATGCTAAATGGCTTGTATGAGGCCTCTCGGGGTCTTGTACGCCTTGTACATCTAGGGGGTACCCCTGGGTCGTGACATATACATTTCCTCAAAATTAGGGTTTTTTTAAGTTTGTTGATTTTCTTTCAAAAACAATAAATAATAGGTATCATTACACCATTATTCAATTTTCACATCTATAGAACGATTTCTTGTTCATTAACCCATGAAAAAAAACTTAGTATCAAGAATGTATTGTTCGAAAATTGTAAAATCCTTCTAAAAAATGACTTACCCATTTTAAGTTGAATACGATCTTCAGTTCAGAAGGAGAGAGTGACGGCCAGAGATGAGGAGGAATATAATGGGGAGAATATTTGTTGATAGTCGGATTTTTCTAAGGAAGAAGAAGAAGAGAAGAACGTTGGAGAGAAGAAGAGAGAAAACTCTATTTTCTTTGATTTTTTTAAAATGGTTTGGATAGAATTATAAAAGTTGAAAAATGAAGTGTTTTTTTGTATTTTATAAAAGATTAGAAAGTTTTGATAATGGTAATTTGGCCCCAGATTTACTTAATTACATTTTAAGTGGGTTTGATCCTTGCTTGGTCAAAGTGTCCCCAAAAACAAAACCAACACTTAATTGACACATTTTATTTAATTTTCTCC
>JAJOOB010028583.1:0-11356 GCA_029582485.1 Solanum tarapatanum | reverse complement strand
AACATCAAAATCTACCATATCTAACTCAATTAAATCAGCCATGGTGTTTTTGTGATTGATGGATATGACACAATCACGATATACTCGCTCAGCTAGAATAGACTCTCCAACAGGTGTAGAAAGACAAAATGGTTCACAGAGTTTCTCAGGAAGAACATTAAAAATATTTGCAACATTAGGGGTTACAAAAGATAAATTTTCTTCTGGGTCTAGCAAAGCATAAACATCAAGAGTGAAGACTTTGATCATACCAGTGACAACATCTAGAGAGTTCTCTTGCTCTTGGCGACTAGTGATCACATAAAGACGGTTTGCTCCTCTGCCAGTACCGAAAGTCGCTCATCTAGGTGCAACCCTGTTTGGTAGAGCAACTGATGAAGATTCGGCTCTTTTGCCCTGATTCCCATTACCCTGCCGCTTCTTGGCACTCTTTCATGAAATGACCCTCTTGTCCACACTTGAAATAACCTCTAGAGCCATCGCGACACTTAACGAGGTGGGTTCTTCCACACATAGCACATGCATGAGTCCAGTTACCTCCTTGTGCTACACTACCCTGAGATTGTGCAGGTCTAGACCTGAGGTGCTGTGAATTCTGACTATTGTACTCACCTTTGTTTTTGGGTCCAGGTGCACTAGAAGATAATGGAGCATGTCCATTTTGCTTTTGCTGAAAGGAAGAACGGTTCATAGTACTTCTTTGCTGCCCGCACTCATTTCCTGTCTTCGCTTTCTTATTTATAAACTCCTCCTTATATCTCAGCTTCTCTTACCCAACCTACTGCACATAGACCATTAACCTTGATATATCCATGTCACCTATTAGCATTGTAGACTTACCTTTCTTACTCGACAGACGAGACCGCCCAGCAATAAACAAACTCATTATACTGCTCATATCCACAACAATCTCCGGAACATAATGGGATAGTTAGGTGAACTTCAACCTATATTCATGAACGCTCAAAGAATCCTGCTTAAGTGGGAGGAACTCTCATACCTTAGCCGTCCTCAGGGAAAGAAACGCCGAAAGAAGTCCTCTTTAAAACAAGCCAAACTCGCAGGTGGTGCTCCCTCAACTCTACCCTTCTTCCACTGGTCAAACCAAGTCCTAGCAACATTCTTCAGTTGATATGAAGCTAGTTCAACTCTCTCAGCATCGGTAACGTACATGACCTCAAATACCTTTTACAATTCCTCCACAAATTTCTCTGGATCCTGAGTAGTGCTTGAACCAGTGAAACTTGGAGGATTCATCCTCAAGAACTCTCGGATCCTTGAAGTATCAGCTTCTTCTTGTAGAGACCCTTTTGTTTCCCAGCTTATTTGGTCACAACTTTTCTTCACATTCTGATCGCTTCCCTGAACTCAACATTGTTAACTTCTCCTTGGGGTTGCACTTCAGGTGAATTGGGTACCCCTTGCTCCTCAACATTATACTTAGGAAGACGACCTCTGACAACTAATCATGGAGGCATGATTAATTGAAAACATGCACAAGCACGAATTAGAAAAAGACTTTATAGAGGTGAACTCTATCGCACGAAATGAATGTGAAAGAAGTGAGATAATTTCTTAAGTGTTGCAGCCTCATAATTATAGATGTGGCCTACTTCGCACCGATAACTAGGACTCTATAGACTTGGCTTGATAGACCCCCTCGGACTCTTGAACTTTGTGCTCCGATAGTATATTTGTCACTCCTCGAGCCTACACCCTGGGCGGGACTAGCACTCGAGATCCATTGCTGGCCCCAAGAGAAGCCTTGGCCTTGCATACTTACTCAACGGAAGACTTAAACATAAGAAACATAACTCATGCAATAACTTAAGAGATAATAACTTAGACAAAATGGCAACTCAAGTCTTAAACGTAGACAACTGAAATGAATAAGACTAAAGAACTATAACTATCCGTCTATGAAGCCTCTAAAACAAAGAGGGATGTCGTGAAAAGACACCCGATCATCCTAATAACTGAAATACTAGAAAGCAACAATGCAGCCAAATGGTATTAGTGCATTGAATGCACGGATATGCGAAGGGAAAACTAAACATAACATATGCTTGAAGGGAATCTGAAAGAAACACTTACCTTGGCTTTACTCAACTCATGAATAACTTAACTCAATATAAAGCAACAAAACACATGCTATATATAGAAAGCTTTTAAAACAGTAGAAAGCAACCTAGTTTGTTAATGAAATGCAATAACAAACTCAATTGTACTCGTATAATAAAGTAATATAGTTTATGTGGGAGTTTCTCTAACCGACAACCACCACTTTGGGCCTAAGTGGTGATACATCGTCTTGCCCACCCTGCCAGAACTGTCCTATATTTTTCCATCATATAGAATGCCTTATCTAAGTGGATCCACTAGTCTATGCTAAAAAGCACATAAGGAATCGTCTAAAAAGTATGATCCTTGACTACATATGATAGGTACATGGTTTATGGAGACTTGAGTTATTATGAACTCGCATACCCATATCGGTGCACAATACTACTTCCAAAAATATACTTAACTCATATGTTCTTAAAACAAAACTTCTTTCTTTGGTTTGAGATAATTACTCAAAACTTAGCTTAAATGCTCTTCTTGGAAATTGGTGTTTCCCTTTCTTGTCCAAATGTGAAAACATTTTTAGACACTTGGTAATACTTACTTCCCTTATAATCTTGGAAGAAATGAACTTAATTTTTTACTTCTTACTTCTTAGTCTTTACTCAACTTGAACTTTAAGTCTTAAAACAAAATTAAAAGGACTTGCAAAAGACTTCTTGAAAGGACTCTAAGAACTTCCTAGGCATTGACTCTTAACTTTCTTTGAATTGAATTTATGGATTCAAGTTTATGATTCCTGTTTCAGGATGATTTCTAGATGTTTAGAAGTCATTCAGAGTAGTAAGAATCAATAGGAAGTGTTAGTAAACTTTAGAAGTCCTTAAACGGGCTAAACAACGAAATATGGGTGGGCGCAGACGACCCGAGCGCATCCTTGGCGTGCCGCACCAGCCCCTTAGCGATCATTTCTGGCACACTGCTTGTGCGCCACCCCAAATTCTTTGACAAAGATTGGGCACGTCGCGCCTGACCCTCTGCAGGTGCAATTTTGATGAATTTTTCTTTTTGAATTTTTTAACTTAATTCAATTAAACCCAATTCCTTTTCTCAATATCTTCTTAGATTCAGATACCCAAAACATGTACACTAGAATCTAACTAGAAACAACTCTTAACATCGGTAAAACATCTCAAGAAAACCCATCAATCCCATATAAGTTCAAGAATCAAAACAATTCAAGAACACAACTCAAGAACATCAAATTCTCATTGCTAGAATTGATATATCCATATATCATGTTTCTGCGGGCATAAGAGTTTTTTCCTTTATGATCTTTTAGGATGAAAATCACGTTGAATTAAACATGTTTGGCACATGGGTGAACGAACCCAATGCTATGTGAACTCACATACCTTGCAGGATTGAATCCTTGGCGAAATCCACGACCAAACTCGAACGTTCTTGACGAATCTTGCCTTTTCTCCTTCTTTCTCCTCTTTTCTCCTTTCTCCAAGCCCCATCGTAAATTTCCAGTTTTCTATACTGACCAAATTCTGATTTGACCCCAATTAAACTCCTAAAAATGAATTAAAATAATTGGGTACGGAAAAGACTAAAATACCTTTCCAAATTCCGGTTTTAGACTTTCCTTATTTGAACAGCCCAACTTCAAATGGTCATATCTCACTCATACGAATTTGGAATAGCGCAAACTCGGCGGCGTTGAAAAGATTATTCCAAGATGTTTCCTACGATATTTGTAAACACACCTAACTCATCTTGAGCTAGGATTTATGGTCGTTTTAATTATACAAAAAATCCAACTTAACATACTTAACAAATTTTCCAGATTTTTATATTCTTTCCAAAAATGACTATTTCCAATTTTTTTACTTCTTTCTAGATACGGGCTGTTACAATATTATTACGGTTAGTGTTCTAAGGTTTTTAGATACATTAGATTCATATGATATTTTTAAATACATATGACAAAAACATGAAAAAACCAATGACGAACTTCACAGTTCAAACTAACCAAAAAACATATGATTAATACTAACGAGAAATAATTGACAAAAGAAATCTTTGAGAAATGAATACAAACAAAATACACTTAAAAAATAAAACTAGTGTTTAGGCTAGACCTTATATATGTATACCAAAATGATGATTTTTAAAAAACTATACGTACTTATAAAATTAGGTTTTAGGTTTTGAAATTTTTTAACTTCTAAAGTAAGTGTTTAGGTATTGTAACGACTTAAAGACCTAAAACAATTAAAAATCAAAATGAATATGAAAAAATTATACGTACTAATAAAATTAGGGTTTAGGTTTAAAAAAATATAATTCTACAATACGATTTAGATCTTGTAACTTCGATACCTAAAAAACCAATACAGTGAACTTAAGATTATTGAATGTATTGTGATATACTATCAAATTTAAACATCTGGTTCAAATTCTAAATCCATCTTGGATTAAATAAATTTAATCATTCAACTCTTTGAAATGGCTTGAGGATACATTAGTCATTCAATACTTGATTCAAAATGTCTTTTGGAATTAAAAAAATTTCTAATTCTAGTCTTATATATAAATGCTCTGTTTCCCAAAATTCCCACTTTTTTTCCCTTATATATATCACAGGTAGTGACAATCCATTGACCATTAGTCTGTTTCCTTAATTTGCCGTCAATTCACACCAATGGCTTCTTCACCCTATGATTTCCTCCTACTTGAATTCGGTAATTCAATTTTCATCTTCTTTTGAACTATATTTTATGGAGATTTTGATGTTGTGTTTTTATTAGATGCTTTGATAAAAAGAATGAGATAGTTGAATGTATTCTGTATATCTTGTTGAACTAGATTTACATGTATTTATACAACCAAAATAAAGGAATGCGTGGTCCAACTAATGGAGAATAAAAAGGGGTCATGGCTAACATGGCCAATACTATAACTGACTAAGAGAATAAAAAGGAAAATAAAATAAAATAAATAAAATAAATTTGTTAAAAAAGAACTTCCAGAAGACTTCTTTATTTCTTGTGACATTTAAAGTTGAGAAATTCCATGTACCTTTTCCCCCATGACTTCCACCATGAGTTCTATCATGTGAAACAAAATCAAATCCAATACCCCCACTCAAGTTGGAGGGCGCAAAGTGAGACCCAACTTGCTGAAGAGAGATCGATGAGATGGCCCAAAAAGAGGCTTTGTGAAGAGGACGGCTATTTGAGATTGGTGATGTTTCAAACGTAATCAATTGACACTATTTCGGTTCAAGTGCCATACGATCGCGTGTAGTGATATAACCCAACCATGGGTTGGGATCGTTCCCACAGGGAGTGGCTTTGATAATTAATAGAAAAATAAAATCTAGTTCTAATTAGTCATAGCTAGAGATATTAACGATTAAAAACATACTAAATCTAAGGGGTAACGTAAGCGTCAATTATCAATGGGGGTTTGTATGAATTAACAACTAAAAATAGGAAAAAAAATAAGGAAACCAGATAGGGAGACGGGATTCTTGGGATGTAATAGGAATACGGGATAAACTAAACTATCGGGTACATGCTTTTGATGGCAGATTGTTAAACATTTGTTATTAGGCTAGACTATAGTAGGGGTAAATTCTCTCTCGAACAACTTACCCCGAATAACCTCGGTTTCTCTCGAGCACCGAGTTGCCGCATTAAGAACAACCTCCACCTTAGCCCATTCACTCTCTCAAGCTAAATGGGTGCGAAAAGGACTAGGATTCACTTTCTCAAGCTGAACCCATGTTGACCCAATACCACCGACTATCAATTTAGTAGTCTTAGTTTTACGACCTCTCTCTCGAGCAAGCCAAAAACACTAAGATGAAATCATATTTGCAACTACAATCCCATTAAGTTCATACACAACTACTAAATCAAATCACATTTAAACAACAAATAAACCATCAACAAGGAAGACCCAATAGATAAGCTAATCCATATTCACAAAATCACACCCCAAGAATTGGGGGTTTAGCTAGACATATAAAAGAGGTAAAAATCAATACCAATATTAGTTTCCATCAACTTGTATGAAGAATTAAGTCTTAAAACAGGTCAAGAGTGAAGAATCTTCGACACCCACGTCCAATTTCTTGGAGTTGAAACCCTTTGAATCTTCAAGGTCTTAGAACAAAGTCTCCAAAACCCTCAAAAACATGAGACTGGAAATATTCCCAGTCTGAATAATAATTGTCTATGACTTGATACTAAGTTAACAATTTAAACAAATATTTATAGTGTTTGAAATTTTTTGTTGTGGAGGATCACTCGGCGCAGTTAGTCGGGATCGCCAATACACTCAGCGATCCGCCTTTTGGTCGATTTCATCGCCTTTTTGCTTTAGCCTTCAGCATCTTCGCGCTTTGAGTCGTTGGGCGATATAGTCCTGCTTTGCGGAACTACTTGGCGACACATCGACTGCTCCATTTCATTGCCAAATTGATATTTCCCTTCAAGGCTCTGCACACTGGAACAAAAGGCGATCTCCAGGATGATCGACGACCTGCCAACTGGGTTCGATGATCTTCAGGCCTTCATTTCTTTGTTCTTTTCAGCCTCCTTGTTCCTTCTTGCCAAGTAGTGTCCATGCTTTGCCTCAAACTCCAAATACCTGAAATTTAAGGGTTTTCATCAGATATTGAGACAAAATATGAATTTGAGGACACTAATTCTATGAAAATATAACTCTAAATGAGTCGAATTTGTGGAGTCATCAACATCCCCAACTTGAACTTTTACTTGTCCTCAAGTAAAACTCAAGTTCATCAGTTCAAAAAGGATGTCTCAAATAGTGCTACACAAGACTCGATCATGAATGTACACAAGAAGACTCAATTTACTCAAGCAAGGATCAATTGTGTACCCAAAGATTCAAGTTGTGACACACCATTACCAAAAATTCTCAAGCTCGCAATACTTTCTTGAAATGCAAGTTCAAGCTCTACAAAAGTATTTGAATGCCCTCACACAAAGGATGTTTCCATATTCACACACAAAGGTTTAATCATTTAAAGTTCTGGAATCAAATGCAACGCTCACTCTCTCAAAAATAAAAACACTATGCATACTTTCACCCATAGGTTTACCCGTATTTTCCAATCGACATTTGTTTCATCTCACTCATGATTAAAATGGTCTTTACAAGGCTTGTAATGGGGCTGAGTGCAAAGGTATGGTCATTTAGTCTCAGTGACTTTCATCCTCTTGAAATGGGGTGCTCACAACACTCCCTTTCCTCTTCTTTCATCAATTTCGCTAGTGCTCATAAGTCATACCATTATTCACTCTCCATGGATTGTTCAGGAACTCCATTTCTTTTGTATTTTATTCCACAACTTTTGTTTTTCATTCTTTTCTTCTCTTTTTCTCTTCTCTTTTTTTGTAAGGAGGGGTTCCATTTTTCTCAACACCACGGGTTAAAGGAGACTTTCCTTACACTTCTTGACTAGCCCTTATCTTTTCACCACACCCCCAACTTAGGATTTTTGCCTAAGTTAGCTATTCAATCAACCACAAATCAAGAGGATTAAGGGTATTGGATCAAGAAAGGTCTTGTTTTCAACAAGTTTCACCCAAAGAAAGGTAAGGTCCAAAGGGTGTTCAAAAGAGGTTCACACACTCACGAGGTAGGCCTAAAAGAGGTATATGTCAAATTCGCTCACACTCTTCGGAGTTGCCTAAGATTATATCAAGAGATAAACTTACTTAGTTGACCGGACCAATGGGGCAAATTCTAGGTGTTTTCATGCATGGTTCACGGTAAGCTCATCACACAAGGCATCGACACTAAATTGAAACAAAACTCCACACTTTCGCTAGTGTGCAACGTTATAGCAAGAGAATCAATTTGATAATTGGCTAGTCACAATGAGATGGAAAGAGTTCACATATTGTCTATGCAACTTCATTTGGTCTCATCATAGTCGTACATTCATGTTCGTTTAATTATGAATACTATTCAAGTCATCGGTATTGATCTAAACCAAGACTCAAATTTGCCAAGGAACAACCACATTCAAGTACATACAAGAGATGGTGAAAAATTCAGAAGGGTCAAAATCATTTGCAATAAAAACAGAAGGAGCCATAAGGTCAAACGTTCACTAAAAGTAGTGTATATCATAATTATAAATTTTGTCCCAAAAAATAACAAAACAAATATGCACAAAGGTGGTCCTCACTCCACCACAAACAAAAATCATTTGTCCTCAAATGCAAATAACACAAAAATCCAAAAGTCAAAATAAAGTAAGACAGAGAGGGAGGTAAAGAGGGGATACTGTCTATGCAGTCGCTCCATCTGTCGGGGCTTCAGTTCCCAGTGTATCAATATAGACTTGGGCTTCAGTGTCCGGAGTAACCTCAGAAGGAATAGCAGTGTCAGATCCACTAGGAGCTATTGCAGACGTCTCAGTCGACGATGTCTGGATCACCGGCTCCACAATCGTCTGCACCAGATCTGAAAAATATCTAAATATGCTCTCCTCTCGGCTCTTTATCATCTCATCATCATGCACTACCATTTTCTCCTTGTCGGTCTCTACATTCGACTCCTCATATGTTGTGCCATCCTTCTGTACTTCTCATGTGGTAGCCGGAGGAATCACTGAAGTATCTGGGGTATCTTCATTATTATCAGCCCCTAATAATGAATTGAAGTCAGTAGACTTTAGATAGTATACGTCCTTCCTCAGATCTGCTATTTGGGCTTTCAAAAGTCCTTACTTCAAAGGCCTCCCTTGTCATCTCTCACAAGCTGTGACTCTCAAAGTCAACTCATCAACCGACGTCTGGAGTTGGGTGAGTGCAGCAAGTATGGCTCTCTTGATCATCCTAAGGATGGATCTCTCGAGTTGGGTCACACGCATATTATCTGATTGGGACAAATTCCCCATTTTCAGAATCATGGCCTGAGTAATCTTGGGAGGTTGGGAGGAGGAGGAAGAACCACCTGGACTTGTGAATAAGAGGAAGGAGCGGGTGTAAATGAAGGCCTAGAGGCCGGAGTAGGTGAAGATTCCTCCGCAGGTAGCGAGTCAACATCAACCTCTCGCGAAATATCTGGCAGAGTTTCTCTCCTTTTGTCCTCCTCCTCTCGTATGTACTTGGCCTCAATACACCGAATGTCAGTCGAGGATGAAGGGGTGACCTCAATATCCCTCGCAGTGTCTCGGGGTACTCTAGTACGCTGGCATAGCTCAGTGATCAGGACTGGGAATGGTGGAGAAATATGCTTCTGCTTATCTCTCATGGCCATCTCCTGTGAGATTAGTAACTCTAGGTCGATGCGTCTCCTAGACAAGATAGAAATAAGGTAAGCTTCTTTCGGATGGAGCAAAATGGACTCGTTGTGGGATGGCATTATTGTGCTGCTGATAAACCTAAACCAGAATCTAGTAGCAATGCTGAAGTCCCTCTTCTGAATAGGGCCGCCTGCATCCATTCACCTCAGGGTGGTGTCAGAAATCAGAGGAGCCAACCAACCCTTCAAGTCATCTAGAGACTGAGCAATGGGCAACCCTTCATAAAGAACTGTAGAGTGCAGCGGTCTATTCAAAACAGTGTTAATATATTCACTGCCGCACTCAACTTCCTTGCCTCTAACTATGACTGACTTCACCAGTATGAATTCACTTGCCTTCTTCTTACTTTTGGACACCAACTCCCTATAAGCTATATAGAATTCCCGAACCCAGGAAAGAATGTAAGGGCCTCGGGGCCTGGTGAACTGCTCAAACTCATGGTAGTGGATGGTGTCCCTGACATCGGGGTACTTGCCCTCCAGGTCCTCTGTAGATAAAAGCTTCTCCTCTAGGATGGTCCGTACCCCATCACCTTTCAATTTGTTCAGCAGTCTAGGTGGAGGAACTATAGGGAGTGCATGGGTCACTGGAGGTTCTTGAGCTGGCACAGAGTCTGTTGCCGGAGGAGTGGCAGCTGAGGAAACCCTGGTGGATGTGGATTGAGGTCTAGCTCGGAGCTCATTCCTTCGATTAATCAAGGGCTGCTCGTCTTCAGGTTTAGATAACTCTACCTGGTTGTCAGCGGCTACTATCTTAGCTATGTGCTTCTTTATTTTGCCTTTGTCTCCTGGTAGGACTTCTTGTCTTCTCTTCTTTGGAGGACCTGATCCCCCTTCGTTTATAGTGATTCCCCGTGCTTTCTTCTCGGGTGGCGTGGTTAGATTTGTCCGAACCATATTTGCAAAACATTAAAGACAAGTTAAATAATAATCACACTAAAGAATAGCAAATTTATAGCAAACAGACTCACCGATCTAGTTGGTGAGTCGCTAACCCTCTTTGGCGAGCTAGGTCAGGCACGCCGAAGGGATTGGCTAAAAAATTATAGCAAGTCGGCGATGAGAAGGACCTTTCAGCGAATCGCCGACTACTTTCGGTGATAAAAGGTTTGTCTGCCAAAATTTATAGTGCAGCAAAGGTTCAGAGGTGATAACAAAGGGCAATCTAGAATTCTTTCGGCGAGTTGCTGAGTGCTTTTGGCGATCAAAGGCTCTCGCCGAAAGTTACAGAAACCAACAATACATATAGCATGAAATTAAAGGCGAGATGGGGGGGCATTAGGTGAACCGCTTAGTGGTTCGGAGAGCTCGACCCACCTCGCCAAACGGCCGACCGTTCCTATTTTCAATCCACCTTCTCAAACTCAAACCCGCAATCCCCGAAAACAAAATGAAAGCATGCAATAGTTAAATTAGGCTCATACCCATATCACCCATCACCCCAGAATACTCAGAATTCGTTCGGTTTTGCCAAATTTGGCCATTTGCTGACAATTGCCCTTAAGAAAGGTGTCACCCAGTCTATCATTAAGCAATATACGTCAATTAGCGCAAACACGGGCTACTTAGACTTCACCCACCCAATATAAACAAAACGCAAGCACAACCTCATAAAATTTTATTCATCTAAAACCACAAATTGAAAGGCATTTTAATGATCAAAACAATACGGGCAAGATTATTTACTTAAAATAGGCATTTAAACAATCTAATCCTATCAGAGAGGCCCAACACACGACAATATGATATGATCATTGCAAATGAGTAAAAAAATATTGAAAGTAAACTCGGGATTCAGAAACCAACCATAGATGCTGATTACAATAGGATTGACATGCTAGGCGGCAAATAAATCCTAGTTCCGAGCACCAATCTACAACAAAAATACTTATTGAAAGCAAGAATATTGAAAATACTAACTTTGTGTGAGTTTGTG
>JAJOOB010028582.1:0-11055 GCA_029582485.1 Solanum tarapatanum | reverse complement strand
TGAAGAAGTAGAAGTTGGTTCGGGAGAAGAGGAATTAGAAGATACACCTACTAGTCCGGTGACAGAAGTTCCAAATGAAACTACAAATTCAACGGAGCAAAATTGTGGACGCCCACCCCTTATACCTCCTACAAGGGAGAAGGTGAAGTATCAATGCCCTAAAACTTCTGTTGTATGGCAATTTATAACTTTAGATAAGGAAAACTCTATTGCTATTTGTAATAAGTGTAAGCAACCTTTTAAACATAAACAGGGTGGAGGTCAAGGTGGGACGGGGGGCTTAAATAGACATTTGTTATCTTGTGTGCCAATTAAATATAAAGAAGCTAAATCATTAGCCGATAGAAAAAAAGGAATTCCAGTTAATGATTTTGATATTAATGTTAATGAATCGGTAGGGGCTTCTAACATGGTTCAAGGAACATTAAATCCTTCTAACCCCGGTGGTCCACTAACACAACGTAAATATAATAAGGAAAGAGATCGCAAAAATTTAGCTAAAATGGTTTCTGTTTGTAGTTTGCCTTATAGTTTTCCTTCACATCTCGGTTTTATTGAATATACTCAACAAACTTATAATCCTACTTATAGAGGTTTTTCAAGAAATACCGTTAAATCTGATGTTTTTGTATATCAAGGTAAACATTGTCAATATCTTTGTTGTATATTTAGCATATTAGATTGTAGAGTGTCTATAACTTCGGACATGGGTCGTAGTGTTAATGGACGTGATTATTTAACTGTTACAGCACATTGGATTGATCATAACTGGAATTTGCAAAAGAGAATCTTAAGTTATAAAGAATGTGTAGATAAAAAAACTGGTGCATATTTAGCTTCAAATATTTTGAGTGTTCTAGATTATTACATGCTTATAGATAAAGTAATGTCTGTCGCATTACATAATGCATCTAATAATACAAACGCTGCCAGTATGTTAAAAACTAGATTATGTCCAATTGATGTTAATTCTTTTCATGTTAGATGCGTTGCACATACATTAAATTTAGTTGTACAAGATGGTATTTCATTATTTAAATGTGGTTGTATGAAAATTGAATATGTTGTTGTCTGAATTTTTTGTGCTCATAGAGTTGCTAGAATTAGAGAATTTAATGAGCGTTGTGTACTATGTGATTTGCCACCAAGAAAAATTCCAAGACATATTAAAACAAGGTGGAATTCTTTTTACGAAATGTTTTCAGTTGCTTACGAATATAAAGGACCCGTACAAATGGTGTTTAATGCTCATAATGTTGACCCATTAGAGAGAATTTGTGAAGAAAATTGGGAAGAAACTAATGAACTATTAGAATTTTTAAGACTTTTTTATGATCCTACAACCATGTTTTCTGGAATTTATTATCCTACTATTTCATCAGTATTAATAAATATTTGTGCTATTTCAATTCAATTTTCTAAATACAAAAAAATTGAAAATTTAGAGTTGCAATTGAAGGTATGATTGAAAAAATTTAATTTTTTTTTCCTATTCCTCAAATTTTTTTAACTGCTACTTTACTTCATCCTGACTATAAATTACGAGATGTGCAGGGACTTGTTGACACTTTTTATGATACTTTAGAAATTTTACTGGAAAAAAATCCAACTTGTGAAATATGTAAGTCTAGCATAAAAGTAGAAGCAAAAGTTTTGTATGAAAAATATAGAACTACAGGAAATACTCAAGGAGAAGTTGGTCAAACTTCTAATTCTCAAAGTAAAGCTAGAATTTCAAGTTATATGCGAGGTTTTCTTGGTCTTAATTCTACTAACCGTGATGATTTTGAAGAATATCTTAATCAATCTTTAGAAATACTGGAAGACGGAGATGGAAATGAAGATTTATTAGCATGGTGGAGGAGGCGGAGCGTTGCATTTCCAATTTTGAGCAAAATGGTTCGTGATGTTCTAGCTATTCAAGCTTCATCAGTTGCATCGGAGGCTGATTTTAGTGCGGCAAGGTTTCAACTTGGCGATCATAGACATTCATTGGCGGAAGAAAGTTTGGAAACATTAGTTTTATTTAGAGACTGGGTCAACGCCGAGAGGAGGAATTATAATTTGCCAAGGTTAAGTTCCAAACAAGAAGCTTGGATCAATGCGGTAATTGGATCTAGTAATGATGAATTAGAGTCACAAGAGTTTCTAGCAATTTTGCCAACACCGGAGGATGTTACCGTCGATATGATGCGACAATTAGAATTGAATTTTAAAGGAAAATACAAATATTAGATTACATCCGAGAACTAATTGAAACAGAACCTTTCCTAGAAGGTGGCTGCGTAAATTAGTTACTCATCTAATATTTGTACCAAATATTAGTTTTACATATGGGAACTTATTGAAACAGAACCTTTCCTAGAAGGTGGTTGCGCAGATTAGTTACTCCACTAATATTTGTAAATTGTAACTTCTAAGTTCTACGTTGCAATTAGATTTTATTAAATAAATTTGAAGGCTTTATTCAAGTCTTTTTTATACAACTATTGTCTTGCATTTTAATTTTAATATACTAACTTTAAAATACTTAATAAATTGAAATTTGACATTTGAAATTTCAAGTTAAATTCTTTTAAAATATTTAAAATACAAATTTGAACTTCTTAAATTTGAAATTTGAAACTTGAAACTTGAAACTTGAAATTTGAAATTTGAAAACTTAAGCATTTTTTATTAGCTAAAAATGTTATTGAAAACTAAATAAACTAAAAATGCTATTCAATAACATATAATTTCAACACAAATAAATAAACATATAAAAAAATAAAAATCCCACGTCCCATCCCATCCCGTCCCGCCAAACCCCCTCCCATTCCGTATATAGTGGGACGGGATGGGACGATTTTTTATCCCCCCAATCCCGGTCCCCCCAAAATCCCGGCCAAGGCGTCCCCTGTCCCGTCCCCCAGTTCCCATCCCAGTCCCCTTGCCAGCCCTAGGCACAACCAACAATAGTTGGTTGATCCTCTATTAATTAATTGTCACTTGGATAATGGGTCCACTTCTTTACCTCTTTATCATCTCTCTTACTCACCACTCTTTTCTTTCATTTTTTTTTACTCCTAATTAATATCTAATTCTCAAAACATTATTACATAATTAATACATTTTATAAAAAAAAATCGTTAAATACATTTTCTGTTAAAATAACTTAAAACACTTATAAAATTGTTAACATTAAAAATCAATCGGTTCCATATAATTTTAAACTAACTACTCATTATATTATTATTATTATTATTAATTATTAATAATAATAATAATAATAAGTTATCATAAAAGAAAAGAGATGTGAGTAGGAGAGAGATGGTAAAAAGGTAAAGAAGTGGATCCATTATTCAAGTGTCAACTAATTAATGGAGGGTCACCCAACTATTGTTGGTTGTACCTCTGTAAATTTTTTCATAATATAATGTCTTTACATGACCAATAATATACTCCAATCATTTTTATCTGCTGTATAAAATTTGACTAATACTCTTTCTTTTCTGCAGTGTCATACGCAACTTGTTTTATGTCTTCCTTTGATATTTTTTGTGCAACTATTAGTAGGTGATCAATGGTCTAGTGTGGAAAACATTTTCAGACCCCTTTATGCGATTCACAAGCTAATATATATATGTATAATTATTTTATTTTTTTAATACAAATATAAAGTTTACGGAAAAATTATTGGGTTCGTCGAACCCACGGACCCTAAGTTAGCTCAGCCTCTGGGGTTGGGTTTAGTATTGTTGCGGTAAAAGATGAGTTAATATCAAAATAATTAAGCTTTGTTTTATATTAATATAAATCACCCAACTTAAGTATATCTTCAAAAATCACTCAACTATATTTATTATTAAAATAAATTTGATATAAAAAAATAAGATTTTTATCAAAGGTTAAAGAGGAAAACCCTTTTAATAGAGACAATCTACCCCTTTTCCTGCTTGCAAGTTTTTCCAGCTTCGTCTAATTAACTCCACATATGGAGACATCAAAAACTAAGGGTGTGCTTGGTGTAAGACTGGGCACCGAACCGGAACGGAACCATCAGACTGGAACGAACTGGTACTGGACCGGCCACAGGATGGTTTGATCGAGTCGTTGACCGGTATCGGGATGAACCAGACCAGAATTACCGAAATGGAGGCTCAGTTCCATCCCGTCCCACTATATACAGGGATAGAACCGGTACGAACCGGAATGGAACGGGATAAACGGGACGACACATATAGCTATTTCAAAAAATAATAAATTTTTTTGAGTTATTTTGAATTACGAAAATATGAATGTTTTTTTTATTTTTCTAAGTTTAATAGTTTTGAAATTTATAATGTAATTTTACTTAAGTTTATTTTAAATATTTTTTTTTTAAATTTTTACTTATATAAGTTCGTAAGTTAAGTTTAATAAAGCTTTTTTTAAAAAAAAGTTTTTCGGCTTAAGTTTTCAAGATTTGAATCCTTTGAAGTTTATAAGTTATTAAGTTATATGTTATAAATTATACTTATAACTTGTAATTTAAATAACTTGTTGCATGGCTATTTTTAATTAATTAAAAAAATTTTATCGGGGCCGGACCAGATCGGATCGAAACGGAACCGGGATGAACTGGTATCGGCATATCGGTATCAAATCATGATACCGTTTCATTTCGTTCTGAGTACCGATTCAATGTATCCCATTCCTTCCCAAATGTTGAAAAAGAAGGAAGCTGACGATTGAAACATGTCAAAGGAACAGGTCCAACGAAACTGACTGACGTGTCTGTAGCAAGTGTTGATGAAGAAGGAAGCTGACGATTGGAACATGTCAAAGGAACAGATCCAAAAAAGCTGACTGATGAGTTTACAGCACTGCTGTAGAATTAGAGTCGTACTAGGATTAGATTACTTATATTAATTAGGATTATATTACGACTAGAATTATATTATGATTAGGATTATATTACGACTAGGATTAGATTATTTATAATTACATTGTTATTATTATTATTATTATTATTATTATTATAGTAGTAGTAATAGGTATTGTAGTAGGACTCTAAGTATAGTTAACTTATGACTCTACAATTCTCCCTATATAAGGAGGTTGTAACTCAACATTATTTTCATCAACACAATCCTTGATTTCTCTAATCCTAGACGTGAGATTTCTACATAGTATCAGAGCATAAAAGCTCTTTCACTCTCTAAGTATTGATAAAAAAAAAAACAAAAAAAACAACCACGCGTTGCAATGGCCCCTTCTACTGAAACCATGTCAACCTCCTCACTTCACCAAATCATTGCCGCTTGCTCCATTAAATCTAAGCCAACAAACTACCTCATATGGAGGACACAAATATCCCAATTGATTCAGGTGATGAAACTAACGTATCTTATCTATGAACCAAGTAAAAGTAGTTGTTCCACTGGACAGACTGCTGGGAAAGTTGTAAAAGTTAAGAAGGATGCAAAAGATAGTGGCACCATTTGATTGGAAGGAGAAAGATGTGTTACTAAGGAGTTGCATCTCAAGCACCTTGACCGAAGAAAGCATGCACCTAATTGTGGGCTGCTCAACTACCAAAGAGATGTGGGAATGCTTGGAAAAAGCTTATATTCAAGCAACAAAAATAATTAATTTTGCTAGAGGTTTAGGTCTCAAATACAAGATCTTTGTCATATTAGGTAAGGCACCAAATTCCACTCTTAATCAATTTGTTTATGCTCTCACGAGTTTTGATATAAGGGAAGATGAAGAAGAGGTGCCACAACAAAACCACAACATGATATTATCTGCTCAAAAAGGCAGGGGAAGAGGAAACAACAACATTAACTCCAGTGAAACAGGTTTTAAGCCTGCTGGACAGGGAACAGGTTCTAAGAACAATCAATATGGACCAGGTTCTCTGAATAATAAAAGTTCTCAAAATGAAAATAAGGAGAGGAATAATATAGAGTCATGTCAAATATGTGGTAGGAATAATCATACTGCTCTTAAGTGTTTTTACTGGTGGAACTACTCGTATCAATCTGCAGATGAACTATCACAAGCAACGACTAGACATCACATTCATATCGAAGCATTGACAAAACAAGTTTTTGCTGGGTATTCAAAGTTTTTTTTCTGCGTATTCGAATTAAGCTAGGAGTAACCGTTCCTCTACTCACTAGCTTTAGAGGAAGTGTTGAAAAAGAAGGAAGTTGACGATTGAGACATGTCAAAGGAACAGGTCCAACAAAGCTGACTGACGTGTTTGTAGCAAGTGTTGATGAAGAAGGAAGCTGACGATTGGAACATGTCAAAGTAACAGGTCCAATGAAGCTGACTGACGAGTTTGCATCACTGTTGTAGTATTAGAATCGTACTAGGATTAGACTACTTATATTAATTAGGATACAACTAGAATTATATTATGATTAGGATTATATTACGACTAGGATTAGATTATTTATAATTGTATTATCATTATTATTATTATAGTAGTAATATGTATTGTAGTAGGACTCTAAGTATAGTTAACTTAGGACTCTACAATTCTCCCTATATAAGGAGGTTGTAATTCAACATTATTTTCATCAATACAATCCTTGATTTCTCTAATCCTAGACGTGAGATTTCTACACTGAATACTATCGGAACGGATCGAAATGGTACCAGTACAACCCAGTTTGGTGCCCAGTCTTAGTTTGGCGTATAAATAATAACTTCTGAAATTTGAAATATGTTTTAATATTTTTTTTGATGGAGTTGGTCTGGGTGGGGATTGAGGTGGGGAGGGGGGGGGGTAGGAGTGGAGGTTGGCATAAAAAAGTGATTTTTTTTTTAAATTTGAAATATTTTCCAAAAACATTTTCTTAAAAAGAAATTTGACAGGGTGTCACGACTCAAACCGTCGTGATTGGCACCCACACTAACACTCCGGTGGGAGAACCACCACTACAACCCAAACCAAGCAAATAATCTAAAAATTAAGGCATTAAAATCAAACACTAAGGAAATAAAAGTAGAGTTCACATAAAATCTAGCAAAAGTCTAACAATAATAACTGACAATGCGGAAGAACAACCTAGAACCTGAAAGTCAATGTACCAAATCATCTAACAATGAACTAAGTCTAAACAAGAAGGGATGCAACCCCAATCTAATGAACTAATCAACTAACTAAAACATAGTCTAATTCTGGAAATGGTGGACAATGACGAAAGAGAATTCCATGGCAGCCTGGAAGAATTGGCTCACCCTTGAATTCGAAGTGACGATCACTGATCTTCTAAATGAGGTCAGTCAATAGCCGCTGGAAAATGCCCTCTACTCAACAAAAATAAGAGCAAGTGCAGAATCAATACCCAACCAGCATGTACTGGTAGGATCACGTGGCTATCCCGCTAGTGCAACATAAATAAGTCAAACAACATAATAATCACATGCATATATATCAATATATACAACATTATCAACAATTACGAACAACGATCAGTTTCACATTTTATATCACATCTTTGGTCCTATCATGGAACCCAAACTCAAGCAGTTAGTATGACGAAGCGTGGCAACCGATCCTATATTTATGCCAGAAGTGGCAACCGATCCCATATTTATGTCGGAACGTGGCAATTCGATCCAAGTTAGTTATGCCGGAACGTGGAAACCGATCCCCTTCACACACCATAATCACAATCACAATGTATATTCTCACAATCATACAACCAACAAGTGTGATCAACATTGCAACGTTCATATACATACAAGTATCATAATGAAGTAAAAACAAACATACATCACACAATCAAAGAATCACAACCATCACCTACCTCGAAACAAGCTTGAAACCCTAAGAAACTTGATCCTTCCCTTTCTGGATTCGTTCCTCTTGTTCTTGGTCTACAAACAATCAATATAATACGAGAATCAATAAAAAATCATTAACTACCCGGATTACTAACAATTCTATGAACCCTAGATCAAACCCATGATCCCAATAATCCAAATTAGGGTTGTTTCCACCATAGAATCTATAACAAAACCTTCCCTCATCAATATTCATCCATTCTATTACGTTCTACAGATCGAAAAATGGATTAAGGGAGTGAAAAACCTACATTTAGCCTCAAGAATGGTGAAAAATGAGTAAGGGTCGCCTGGGGGTCGTTCCTTAGCTCTAAAAGTCAAAAAGTGTAAAATAAGGTAGTTTAGGGGTTTATTTACGACTTTAAGTCGCATCGGTCCCTCCCCAGCGGCCCCCGCCAAAGCGACCAGAACCCCCTCCCCAGCGGCTTCCGCATAACAGTGAGCTATTCGTCTTTCATCTACGATTTTGAGTCTTGTCGTACCCGCCACAACGACTATCATCCCGCTGTAGCGGCCACGGTAGAGCGGTAATTATCCCATCAAAGCAGTCCAAACGGAACTAGAGAGCGAATTAAAAGAATTCTAAAATCCTATTTCACAACACACCTATAACCCACGATGATCAGAAAATACCCTTTACGCTAAGATCGATTCTGGGAGTTCTACTCGGTCGAATTCAATTCCGTAAAGTCGCACAGATTCCTTAACGAGTTATCTAACCACTCATGTAATCAAAACCATAAGAGATCCACCCTATTGTTACCATATTTCTCTACACCTCAAGGACTTCGATTTCTTCCAAATCTGGAAAAGGTTGGAAAAATCCAAATACTACAAAAAAAGTTTTTAGGACCCAAATTTCTCCATGCTGACTTTTCTATAACGACGGAAACGAGTCGTTACAATAGATACCAATTTACCCATCACTCATCCTCGAGTGACAAAATTTAGGGAAAGTAGGCTAAGGAAAAAATGAAGTAGTACCTGAATCGATTAACAATTGAAGATACTTGTCTCGCATGTCTCTCTCGGTTTCTCAAGTAGCTTCCTCAACTGGACGATGCTTCCATTGAACCTTCATAGACTTAATCTCATTGGTCCTCAACTTGCGTACATCACGATCAAGGATTGCAATCGGTTCTTCCTCATAGTGGAGGTCCTTGTCTAACACAATTGAGTCCCACTTAATGATATAATCCCCATCACCATGATACCTCTTCAACATGGGCAAATGAAATACCGGATGAACACTTGATAAATTAGGAGGTAAAGCTAATCTATACGCTATCGGTCCCACACATTCAAGAATTTCAAATGGACTAATGTTGCTAGGATTTAGCTTATCCTTCTTACCAAATCTCATCACCCCTTTCATGGGTGATACCTTAAGAAGAACATTTTCATCAGATTGAAACGCTATGTCTCTTACCTTATGATCCGCATACTTTTTCTGTCTACTCTAGGTTGCTAAAAGCTTAGCTTAAATACTCCTCACCTTATCTTGAGCATCCTTCACTAAATCAAACCCCAAAGGTTTCACATCTCCAACCTCAAACCAACCTATGGGTGATCTACATCCCTTCCCATAAAGTGCCTCAAATGGTGTCATATCTATGCTGGAGTGATAACTATTATTATAGGAGAATTCACACAAAGATAAGAACTTATCCCAATGCCCTCTGAAATCAATCATACATGCCCTCAACATGTCTTCCAATACTTGAATAGTCCTCTCCGATTGTCCATCCGTCTGTGGATGAAAGGCTATACTGAAGGTGAGTTATGTGCCCAATTCATCATGCAATTTCCTCCAAAACATGGATGTGAATTGGGTACCACGATATGAGATGATAGAGAGGGCACCCCATGCAACCTAACTATCTCTTTCACATACACTTTAGCCAATTGTTCAGCATTATAATCTATTCTTACTGGAATAAAATAGGTTGACTTAGTCAATCTATCAATCACTACCCAAATAGAATCAAACTTCCCCAAAGTCTTGGGTAGACCAACCACAAAATCCATGGCTATTCTTTCCCACTTCCATTTCGGAATTAGCATTCTCCGAAGTCTGAATTTCTTTAGCTAAATATCGCTTTGATACATTCAAGCAAGCTAAACTACCCATACTCACCGTTTTTCGATTCAAAGCGTCTGCCATCTTCCCCGAATGGTACTGAATGGTCACATCATAATCTTTAAGTAACTCCATCCATCTTCACTGTCTTAAATTTAGATCCTTTTGAGTGAACACATGCTGCAAACTGCGATGATCAGTAAATACCTCACACTTAACACCATAGAGGTAATGCCTCCAGATCTTAAGAGCAAACATTACCGCTGCCAACTCTAAATCATGGGTTGGATAATTCCTCTCATGCACCTTCAATTGACGCGAGGCATAAGCTATAACATTCTTATCTTGCATCAACACAGCACCCAACCCAGAATGAGAAACATCACAATAAACAATAAAGTCTTTACTTTCCACCGGTAATGCTAGAATAGGCGCGGTGGTCAAGAGAGTCTTGAGCTTTTGAAAGCTCTTCTCACATTTTTCAGTCCATTCAAATGGTATCTCCTTCTTAATCAAATTAGTCAAGTGAGTGGCAATAAAAGCAGTTTTTTTCACAAATCGATGATAGTAGCTAGCGTGCCCCACAAAACTCCTAATTTCTGTCACAAAACTTGGTCGAACCCAATTTTTAACCGCCTCAATCTTTTAAGGATCTACCATTACCCCTTCTTTTGAAACTACATGCCCTAAAAATACAACCGATTTCAACCAAAATTCACACTTAGAAAATTTGGCATAAAACTTTTGCTTCCCAAGAACACTCAAAACACTACGAAGATGGTTGGCATACTCTTCCTCACTCCTCGAATATACCAAAATATCATCAATAAATATTATAATTGAAATGACCCCAAAAATGCCCGAAAATGTGCTTCGGAAACACCTATAATTGTAATTTCCTTATATCTCAAAATCCGTGCATGATTTCAGAAATTTGACTTCATATTCTTATTCAGGGGGTCAAATTGAGTGGGAAATGGGTCTAACCCGAATTTTAGAGCAACCGTATCAAAATTCGAAAATCGCAAAAAATGCGATTTGGAGGGTCAACTTTAAAGGGGTATATCTCTTAGCACACAAGGAACTGGAAGGGCCACCACCTATTAAATTAAAGCTCTTTGAGTTAGCTTTCCAACGCACTTGGTTTCACC
>JAJOOB010028581.1:0-22015 GCA_029582485.1 Solanum tarapatanum | reverse complement strand
TCTTGCTTGCTGATAGGTTAGATGTATTTTAATGGTGATTTCACCTAGTGGTTGTGGTTTAATTTAATGGGTTTGTAGTTGCAAATACAAAACCACCAATGTGTTTTTGGCTTGCCCGAGAGGGAGGTCGCGAAACAAAGACCACTAGACTGATGGCCTAAGGAGTGGGTCGACATGAGGTTCATCCCGAGAGGGTGAACCCTAGTCCCATAGCCTAACACTCAGCTCAAGAGAGTGAGTGGGGTAAGGCGTAGGCTTGTCTTCATGCGGCAAGTGGGTGTCCGAGAGGAACCCATTTGAAACGGGGTAAGTTTCCCGGAAGGAACTTATTTCCATCTAAAGCTTAGCCTAGTCACTATTATCTTGTAAATTTTCTATCGAAAGCATGTACCCAACGATTTATCTCAACTTGTATTGCGGTCACACCCAAGAACTTTCTCTCATACTTGATTTTCTTGTTTACTTTTGCTGGTTTTACTACTTGTGACAAAACCCTCAATTGATATTTGACAGTTTTGTGTCACCCCCTTTAATTTACAATGTTTTTGTTCGTTAATGTCATTAGCTACGACTAATTAGAACTAAATTTTATTTTTCTATTAATTCTCAAAACCACTCCCTTGGGACACAACCCCAACCTTTAGTTGGGTTACTATATGATCGACGATTGTAGACACTTGTACCGTAGGTTAGTGTTGTGGGTCACGATAAGCATCAAATTGGCGCCGCTGTCGGGGAGTGTTGTTTTTTGAGAATTTTTAGATTAGTAGAATTTTTGTTCTTCTTAGTTGTAGTTTACTAACTTAACATTTAGTTTTGTTTCATTGGTTTGTCTGCATCCAGACAGGGTAAGTAAACCTGGTGAGCAGAATTCAGGAGCTATTGGAGTTTCCTCCATTTGAGGTAATGATGTTCCGCGATCATGAGACATGGGCAAGATTCAATGAACTACTAACTCAATGCCCTCATGGAATTCACGGTACGATCATCCTTGATTGCTTCTACCGAATTCTTGAACTCAGAAACAAGATGCTGGTCGACCAACTCCTTTCTGGTGGGACATTAAAGTAGCCACATAGTGTAGCAGTCCAACTGCTTGACAATATGGCTAAAATGAGCCAAGAGGCTGAAAAGGATTTCTTGATAACCGCACTGATGACTCAAATGGATGAGTTGAAAATAAATATGGTGAAGGTTGAAGCTCAGTGCAAAAGGAAGGATATATACATCCCTTCTCATAATAGAAGAAATAATGAGAACAAAGAGATCAAACAGATCGAGGGAATGCTCTCAATAATTCTCCGCAAGGTGACCGGGCAAGACAAAAAGATGGATGGATTGAAAGAAGACATCGAAGGAATGAAATGAATTATTTGGTCCCATTCCAAAGCTGTCCAACTACTCAAGGACCTGATGAGCCATGTAATGCCTCAACTCCATCCGCAGAGAAACAAGGGGTTGCCTAATGAGGATATGGCCAACCCCAACAATGAAACTTGAGCAATGACTTGTGTCGTGCCACAACGGTAAATAAGGCGCTTCTTGGGAGGCAACTCAAGGTTGTAAATGACTAGGTTTTTGCTTTTATGAATAATGGTGCGTTGATGTTGTAGGTTTAAGTGAAGGAATTGTAGAAATGTGAAGATTGGCGAGAAAAAGTTCATTCTGCGAACCGCCAAGTGGGTCAGCGAGGCTGACTAGATTCGCCGTTTGGCTCAATGCAAGTGCTATGTGGAGCTTGTAAAACTCGACGAACTAAAAAAAAATAGGCTGCGTATCGCCAACATGATTTGGCGATATCAAACCAGACCGCCTATGTGATCCCCAAGAAATTGATGCTTTACAGAAATGGAGGGATAAATGATCACTCAGCGAATCTCCGAGTAGCTTGGTGAGTGCGACTAACGTCGTTGAATGGACACAAATTGAACAGCGTATATGCCCAATAGTCACACTTCTTCATTTTTTCTCACTTTCAAACTCCATAACTTCACCCCAAGGTAGTAATTTACATTTTCTCACTTTAAATTAGTATTTTAGTAGAGGATTAGTGCTTGGAACTCGAATTTTCGTTGCCGCCTAGCATTACAACTTTTTTTAATCAGCGAAAATGTTAGTTTCTGAAAACCCTTCGTTCGCTCTCGAAAAGATAGACCTCATCTGCAATCTAGGAGTCCACTAATGCGTGTTAGATCTCTCTGGTATGAGTAGACATTTTCGAGTATCTGCTTCTGTTTTGTAAATTAGGGCCTATTTGCTTTTACTGTTCGAATTCCTTTTTCACTCTGCTTACCTTAAATCTAAATGTGGAAAACTATGCATAATGGGTGTTGACCATGAATGGGTGCTATGGGTCTGGGCTAAAATTCATTAATGCTTGGTTTAATTTTACTTTTGAGGTTTGTGCGATCGATTTTTAAAAGTGAGTTGAATCTCAGGCACGTTAAGTCAGTTGGCAAGCTGAATTGAGCTCGCCGAATCACTCAGCGATTCGCCTCCTAGACCTAAATCGCCTTTAAATTCTTGTCTTAAGTGTTGTGGGTTCTGTAACTTTTGGCGGACATACTCATGATTGCCAAAAAGGTTTGGCGATTCGCCGATTAGATCGGCGAGTCTGTTTGAAATTTTGTGCTACAATGTAATTACTCACTATTCTCTCTCTAACATTTTATAGATATGGCCAAACAACCAACTAGAGGGAGGGAGAAAGGAATTGTGATTAGAGAAAATAAACCTCAACCCAGGGGCAAGGCTACCACAACTTCAAAAAGCAATGGAAAGGGCAAATCCCTCGAATTATCTGACGCAAGCTCTGACAGCACAGGCTTCTACACCACCGAGCCACCTACATATAATAGTGAGAGTGCAGATTCTGACGAAAATTAACAGACAGAGGCAAGGAGGGTTGAGTTACGATGCAAAATGATACATGATCTATATCGAATAAAAGATAGTCAATCTAGCACTCCAACTCCTCCAGCTCCAAGGCAAGCATTAGTGTTGGAACATCCAGTACAAGGTCCCAAACATGGATCAATGAATAGATCAAAAGCGGATGGTCTAAGGACGATCACTGAGGAGAAACGACTTTCCATAGATGGGGTTATTGATAGGTATCCAGAAGTGATGGAGTGCCTGAAATACCACAAATTCCAAATCTTCACAAAACATCGCGGCTCTTACATACCAAGCTGTGTTAGAGAGTTCTATGATGCATACGGTGCATTAGTACCTCAACAGAGAAGGCTAGTCTCATCCTTTAAAGCAATTGACCACGTGGTTGTCAGAGGAAGGAAGGTAGACTGTGACAGTGAAACTATCAACATAGCTTTGGGAATGTCTGATAAGATTAATGACCACTGCCAGCACTTGATCAGGAAACATAAGCTGGATGCAATGAAAAAGTGGTTAGCTCCGCTAGTCTCAGATGATAATGCTCCGACATGGTTAGCAGAAATAGTTCCAATTAAGAAGAGAAATAACATAGCTGCACAATACTGGTTCGGATTCATTCGCAACATAGTTATGCCATCACAAAATGAATCAATTCTTCGTCATGCTAAGGCAGCTTGTCTTGGATGCATCATGAAAAAAACCAAGATAAATCTCGGGAAGATCATTTCCTCTTAAATCCATATGTGTGCAAAGTAGGGCCAGATATCTCTCCATTTCCCGGTATTAATCATTGAATTATGCAAAAGAGCTCGGGTGCCTGGAGATGCAACGAAGGATGTGGAATTGGCTGCCACCGCCTCCACCAGTATTCCAAAGATCAAATCAGAATATTTTAAGGACCAGGCTGAAAAGAAGTAGAAGGAAGCTGTGACCACTAGATCTATACCTGCAGAGACATCTTTGCCTAGTCCGGCCCCTTGGCCTTCAGGTATATCTGATGTCATTACCACTCCTTTTGACTTTAAAGGTTCCTCTGCTGCTTCATTAGCACCCAGACCTTCAGCTGCTATTGCCCTTTGTGAACCGATCACTCAAGCATTCTTGATCCGAATGGGACAACTTACCAATATAGAGAGCTCCATTCCAGGCATGATTCGGGTTGCCCTTGACTATGCTGTGAGACCACTGAGCACTACTATTGATTCTCTAGAGGCCAGGATGTTAGTGTGTGAGCATGATCAAGGAGCCACAGAGGAAGTAACAATCGTAAAGGCCACCATTGCAGAGCTAAAGAAAGATGTGGACTACCTAAAGTCCATTGATATATCCATGATCTTTGGAACAGTTAGTTCTAGATGTGCCCGAAATGGCTCAAACTGTCGCAGGACATGGAGATGGAATAAAACATATAGCTGATCCTGAATCGGAGGCAGAAATGGACGAATAGATATTTGAGGAAGCTACAACGGAAGACATAGCCGAGAGTGAAGAAATCATGATAAATGTTGTTGTGTAAGCTTCTTTAGCAAAGTCTCCTATTGCGGGATCCAGTGGAGCTGGTCCTTCTGGTGGTCCCTCCAGATATTGATGCCATGACAGATGGAGCAACCGCATAGCCAGGATCCCCTCTTTACCTCCCTCTCTGTCCTTTTTTATTTCTAAGATCCTGGTTAATTTTATTTACATTTGAGGACAAATTGCTTTTATTTGTGGTGGGGTGTGGCCAACCTTTTGTGTGCTATTTGATGTTCGCATTTTGTGATTACATTTGGGCTATTATGTTTTTAATTTTTGTTTTTAAAACTGCTTTGCAATTGTTTGAGCTTGTGGCTCTGTTTCTGCTTATTTTTAATTGAAAAATGACTTTGACCCTTCTGAAATTTTTTGATTTTTTTGCACATTTTTGCCACCCTTCGTGAGTTGAATGTGGCTGTTCTTTCACAAATTTGAGTCTGGGTTTCGATCAAATACCAATGACTTGAATAGTGCTCTCAATTGAACGAACATGAATGTACGGCTACGGTAAGGCCAAATGAAGTTGCATAGACAATATGTGAACTCTTTACATCTCATTGTGATTAGCCATTTATCAAATTGTTTCTCTTCTATAACTGTTGCACACTAGCGAAAGTGTGTAGTCTTGTTTGACTTAAGTGTCGATGCCTTGCGTGATTAGCTTGCTTTGAACCATGCATGAATAAACCTAGAATTTTCCCTGTTAGTCTGATTGATTTAGAAAGGTATCCTTTTGATATGATCTTAGACAACTTTAAAGAGTGTGAGCCAAATTTGACATATACCTGTTTTGTGGCCTACCCGTGAGCGTGTGAAACTCTCTTGAACACCCCTTGAGCCTTACCTTTATTTGGAAGAACCTTGATGAACCATAGACCTTACTTGAATAAGTACCTATAATCCTCTTAATTTGTGGTTTATTAAATAGCCAACTTAGGCCAAAAGCCTAAGTTGTGGGTGTGGTGAAAAGGAAAAGGAGAAGTCAAGAAGTGTAAGAAAAGTCCCCCTTAACCCACGGTGTTGTAGCACAATGGAAACCCTTCAATCTAAACAAAAAACAAAAAAACCGGTGGAATAAATACAAAAGAAAAGATGACTTAGAAGCACTAGAAAAAGAATTGAAAAAGGGAAAGAAAGGAATGCCTTGAGAACACCACACCTCACGAGGATGAAAAAGTCCGTGAGCCTAAATGACCATACCTTTGCACCCAGCCCCATTACAAGCCTTGAAAATACCTTTTTCATTTTGAGTAAGCCAATTCAAAAGTCGATTGGAAAATAAGGGCAAACTTGTGGATGAAAACATGCATTGTGTTCCTCTTTTTGAGTGTGAGCGCTGCATCTGATTCCTGATCTTAAATAGATTAACTTATATGTGTGAATATGAAATCATTTTTTGTGTGAGGTCATTTAGATACATTTTGTTAAGCTTGATCTTGCACAAGTAGAAAGTATTGCGAGCATGAGAATCTTTGGTAGTGTGTGTCACAACTTGAATCTTTGAGTACACAGTTGAATTTTGCATAAGTACTTTGAGTCTAGTTGTGTATGTTCATGATTTAGTCTTGTGTAGCACTATTTGAGACACCTTGTTGAACTTGAGTTTGCTTGAGGACAAGAAAAAGTTTAAGTTGGGGGTGTTGATGAGTCCACAAATTGGACTCATTTTAGGGCATTATTTTGATAAGAATAGTGTCCTTGAATGCTTATTTTGTCTCAATATCTGATGAAAACTCTTAAGTTTCAAGTATTTGAAGTTTTATTGAAAGTATGGGCACTTAGGCGCAAAAAGGAACAAAAAGGCTGAAAAGAACGAAGAAGCTGAAGCCTAAGCATTGCCAAGCAAACTTGGCGATTCACCGAAGGGATTCACTCCGTCCTTTGTTCCAGTGCGCGAAGCCCTGAAGAAGAAGGATCAAAAGGCGATGAAAGGAGCAGTCAACACTTCGCTGAATATTTTTGCGAAGTAGGACTATACCGCCCAATGGTCTAGAACGTGAAGATGTTTAAGGCAAGCATGAAACGACGATGAAACAGAAGAAGGGCGAGTCGCCAAGTCATTCGGTGACATCGACTAACCTTGCCGAAAGATCCGTTAGCACTATTTTATAAAGTCTATAAATACTAAACTTATTATTAATTTTAGAAGAGTCGAATATTTATTTTAATTTCCATAGAATAGTACTTTTGGAATATTTTCTCTCTAGTTTGGAGAGGGTTTTGTGGGAGACTTGAAGAGAGAAGGATTTCATCTTCCCCAAGTTGGAAGTGAGTCTTCTCCATTCTTCTTTCTTTGGTTAAATCAAGGTTTAATTTCTTATACCCATTTGATTTTAGTATCATTTTAGGTGTATTTTGTTATTTCTTGATGTGTGGCTAAAAACCCCTATTCTTGGGGTGTGATTTAGCAAATATGTGTTGATATTGTTGTTGGGTCTTGTTTTCTGATAGATTAGATGTATTTTAATAGTGATTTCACCTAGTGGTTGTGGTTTAATTTAATGGGTTTGTAGTTGCATATACAAAACCACCCATGTGTTTTCAGCTTGCCCGAGAGGGAGGTCGTGAAACCAAGACCACTAGACTGATAGCCTAAGGAGTGGTTCGACATGAGGTTCATCCCGAGAGGGTGAACCCTAGTCCCATAGCCCAAGAGAGTGAGTGGGGTAAGGCGTAGGCTGGTCTTCATGCGGCAAGTGGGTGTCCGATAGGAACCCATTTGAAACGGGGTAAGTTCTTCGAGAGGGAACTTACTTCCATCTAAAGCTTAGCATAGTCACTATTATCTTGTAAATTTCCTATCGAAAGCATGTACCCAACGATTTATCTCAACTTGTAATGCGGTCACACCCCAAGAACTTTCTCTCACACTTGATTTTCTTGTTTACTTTTGTTGTTTTTACTACTTGTGACAAAACCCCCAATTGATATTTGACACTTTTGTGTCACCCACTTTAATTTACAATGTTTTTGTTCGTTAATGTCTTTAGCTACGATTAATTAGAACTAAATTTTATTTTTTTATTAATTCTCAAAACCACTCCCTTGGGACACGACCCCAATCTTTAGTTGGGTTACTATATTATCGACGATCGTAGACACTCGTACCATAGGTTAGTGTCATTGGTCATGATAAGCATCATTGGTACACACCGACCATGGTTCTATACATTACTTCATGGCTAAGAAAGATGCAAAACCAATATTGATCTGATGGGTACTATTGTTGCAAGAGTTTGACTTTGAAGTCAAAGATTAAAAGGGGCGTGAGAACCAAGTTGCAGACCACTTGTTAAGGCTCTAGTTAAATATGGTTGTTTCCGGTGAAAAATATATTGAGGAAGCCTTTCCCGATGAGCCGGTGATGATTATGTCAAATGGTACTCCGTCTGGGTATGTTGATTTTGCAAACTATATGGTGTGTAGGATTCTTCACGATGGGCTGAATTTTTACCAACAAAAGAGGTTCTTTTTTATATGTTTAAGAAGTACTTTTGGGATGAACCTTACCTTTTTCGGCATAATTAGGATATAATGTCCCAGAAGTTGAGGTAGACGCTATTCTTGACGCTTGTCATGCATCACCAGTTGGTGGGCACCACAGTGAAGTGCGTACAATTGCTAAGTTACTCCAAAATGGTTATTATTGGCCAACGTTATATCAAGATGCGAACCCCCTTGTTAAGAAGTGTGTGCAATGCCAAAAGGAAGGGGGAGTTTCGTGAAGGCATAAATTACCTCTCACTCCTATTCTAGAGGTAGAGTTGTTTGATGTTTGGGGAATCGCTTTCATCGCTGTTTATGAGTTCTTATGGAAGCAAATACATTTCGGTAGCCATTGATTATGTCTCAAAATGGGTAGAGGCGGTGGCCTTTCCCAACAATGAAGTAAGAAGTGTGGTTTGATTCCTCAAGAGGTACATTTTCATGAGGTTTGGCACTCCACGTGCAATCATTAGTGATGTGGGCTCTCATATTTGTAACTGAATGATCGTAACGATGTTAAGCAAGTATGAAGTCAAGCATAAGGTTGCTACCCCTTATTATCCGCAAACAAGTGGGCAAGTTGAGGTGTCAAACCAAGAAATCAAAGGAATCTTGGCCAAGACCGTAAATGCAAATCAAACTGATTGGTCCCGAAAGTTAGACGACGCTCTTTGGGCGTATAGAACTACATTAAATACCCTGATTCATATGTCCCTGTATCAATTGGTGTATGGTAAATCTTGTCATCTACCGGTTGAACTTGAGCATAAAGCTTTGTGGGCCTTGAAGGCCATGAACTGTTATTGGGAGAATGCGTTGAAGGATCGAGTTGACAAACTCCATGCTTTGGAAGAGTTTCGTCTTTGAGCTAATGAGAGTTCAACCCTTTATAAGGAGAAAATGAAGAAATGACATGACGCAAAAATCCTTCATCGAGAGTTTGATGTTGGTAATCTTGTGTTACTTTACAACTATCCTCTGGGCTCTTTCTGGGAAAACTCAAGTGAAAATGGTTAGGTCCATTCAAAGTAAATCGCGTGTTTGCAAATGGGGCGATCAAAGTTGAGAATTAAGATGGGTCAATGTTCAAGGTGAAAGGGCAAAGGTTGAAGCTTTACTTTGGAAAATGGCCCAATGTGACAGTGATTAATGTGGTGTATTTGGATGATGCTTGAATGCACGTCCACGTCGTGTCACGACGTTAACTAAGGCACTTCCTAGGAGGCAACCTAAATTATATTTTTTTGTTACTTGAATAACATTTGTTGGATGTGCAGGTTGGAGTTCATATTTTGGAAGAAAGGCAAATGAGCAAGGGACTAGAACACTCGGCGAGTAGGCGAATGGTCCCCTGAATTGCCCAAATGCGTTGCCTCTTGAATGTCAAAATTGAGGAAATCTCTAGAAGATTGGGTGAGCTCACAACTCACTCAGTGAGTTACTGAGTTGGATCGGTGGACCCGATCTAGATCGCATTTTTCACCTTCTAAAGGGCTATAGGTTCTGTTAGATTTGGTGGGTAGAGGCCCATTCAGCGGATCGCCGAACTAACTTGGCGACGTTAGTAAGGTCATCAAATGGGGAACGAATTGAAGGGTCCCTCGCTTTTTAAATTCAAATCTTCTCTTTTATTTGAAATTTTTGACTCCTCTACTCTTTCAACCAAACTTTAAAATATAGTTTGTTTGTTTGCATATCATGTGCGTTGCATCTGAAGAGTCGTGGTGATCTCTTTCCTCTTTCTCATTGTCCAGTTTTCTCTGATTCATTTGAGATTAGTTTCCCTAATTTTGTTTATTTTAATACTATACTGGTAATGCTAATGGTTAGTGTAATGGGTTTATCATGCTTATTTGAATTTTTTGCCTTAATTGTATGCCCATTAACTCATATAGTTTTAATTCAAAATTGAACATGTTAAATCAATCCTTTAAGCCAATTTGTGTTAGTTCCTCATGTCAGATGTTGAATTTGTTGGTGTTGCATGTTGGCTAGTGTACATATGAAGTATGAATAACCCAAATTCGATCAAATGACTTGATTTTTCCCGATGACGGATTGGGTGACTTCATTCTAAAGGGCAAAATAATCATTTTGTTTAATTTGAATCAATTAGGGAAGTCTGAGTACATCGGCTTAAAAATTCATAGTGGGTAGATTGGAATTGTTGGAAATTATGCTTAAATTGATGTGTCGTATGATGTTGGTTGTAAATAAAAAAATGATTGGGGAGGTGATGCATTTTCCATTTCGGGAGCTCACCGAGTTGACTTATTGTATCGCCAAATGTCCTCCCCATCACCTATCTGCTAGGTTAATGAGGGAGAACTACTGTTACTTTCATCGATGACTCTTCAGCTCATCAAATCGTACTGATATTGCCTTTCTGAACTTTGTTTTTGCTAAAACTTTCTGGAACATTTGGTGAGATATATCTTAATCACTCAGTGTGCTCGGCGACTCGCCGAATGGATATTGGTCTCACCTTTTTGAATTGAATTTTTTGCTTATATTTTCTATAACATTTGGTGAGTTCTCTTTTGCTCACCGAACCGTTTGGTGAGCCTGTCTGCATTTTTTGAGAACTCTATTCCACTTACCCTCTACAACTGCATTTATTCTCTTTTGTGTGATTTTACAGGTATGGCTAGACCTACGGTTCCAGTATGAGGTCCACCACCCTAGAAGAAGGCTAACGGATTGTGATCACGGTGGAGGTTGAGACTCCCTGAACTACTTGTCCTAAACCTCCTCAGGTGAGTAGTAAGGGAAAGGGTAAAAAGCAAGTCGTGTCGGAGTCCAGCTCATATGACAGTTTGGGCATTGATTCCATCCACCTCATATCCTCCGAGTCTAAAAATAAGGAAGTTGCAAGGTCCGAGATTCCAATACATTCTCTGGTGCCCGAATTTGAGTTGGTTAAAGCGAAAACGTTCAAAGCTGCGATCTAAAGTAGCTCATGATCCACATATATTGCCTCCAACATCATAAGCACAACAAGTGTCTCATTTTCCAGCACATCCTCCTCGGTCCATGAATAGGTTGAAGGTTGTTGGCTTGCAGACGATACTTGAGGAGAAGCGGTTGTCCACTAACGGAGGGTGGAAAGATATCCTACAATTTGGGAGACCCTGCAGTAGAACAAATTCTAGAAGTTCACCGAACCCCAGAATTATGTGCCTACATAGGTTCAAAAATTTAATGTGGGATATGCAAAGTTGATCCACAAAGGGAAAAAGAAGACAGGGTTGATAGCACCAATTGATTTTGTAGAGATGCGAGGAAAGAAATTTAAGTGCAACGAAACATACATAGATGAAAAGTTAGACTGTACGGTACATACTCGACACTCTCTGGCCGATAAAATCTATATTTTGACTCTAGATGATCTGAAGGGGTAGCTTGCCCCACTACTATGTGATGCCACACCCCTATGGATTGAAGCAGGGGAGTTATTGAGAAGAAGGACCTGAACATCGCGACATAGTACTGGTTCAGTTTATTAGCAAATGATTGATGCCATCACAGAATGAGTACATCATTCGGCATACGAAAGCTGCACTTTTGTGGTGTATCAACACCTAGGAGAGGCTAAATCTTGGGTCCATCATTGCACAGGAGATGGTATGAGGGCCAAACAAAATCAAATCTCATTGCCATTTCCAGTCTTGATCAATGCCTTATGTCACCGAGCAGGTGTGCCCTTTATGGCAAAAATAGATATTGAGGTTACTCCCTCCTTATCTTGTGATATTCGTCTGATTGAAGCGGAGTATATGAAGGATGAGGCAGAGAAGAAGAAAGCTTTGGTGGACAAGTCTCTTATAGTTGATGTAGAGTCCATAGAGGCTGGCCATACTCAGTCCGCTTCGGCAGTTTAGCCCTCATGTATACCTGCCCCCTCGTCCTCTACTGTTGCTGCTCCTGCTCCTGTCTTCCTTTGACTCAAGCCATGATTTACAAAATGGGCAACCTTTCCCATTTAGCTAATGTGATGGCTTCTCAGGTTGAGGTCGTCGTCCTGTCCATGATTAATTAAACTATAGTTGTTGCACTGGCTCTCATTAGGGAGGAGTTTAGGGAACAATATGAGTTAATTATGGCCTATTAACGTGAATGAATGCCCTCACCGCTCGGGTTGAGGTGTGTGAGACGATAGACCACAACTTCACTGATTTGACAGCCCTATAGGCTGATATTACTGGTTTGCATTGGGATGTGGATGAGTTGAAATTCATGTACATATAGATATTATGGGGTGGTGTAGATATCCTTGAGAACCCCAGTTCTGAGATGCCTATGGTTCGAGTTGCTTTTGAGATCCCTCCGACTACTGTGACTGGAGTTGTTGCAGTTGATGAGGATGGGGAGTCCGACATGCCCGAGACAAATGAAGAGGAGTTAGAGGCTCGTGAGGATGTCGTGTACAAAGACCTAAAGGATTTGGAGAGTGAATTTCTACGGGTGGCCACGAAGGCATCAATACGTGACATGTCCATGATTGGTTGTAGATAGTCTAAGCACATGGAGGAAATTGTTGTGTAGTCTTCCGGAGCTAGAGTCGAGCAGGTTACTGATGCCCAGGTTAAAACTACCCCAACTACCTAGAGTTAACCTTAGGCTTAGCCTAACAGGGGGATCTTTACTCTCCTCCCATTTCATTCCTTATTGATACTTTCAGTTTTTATTTTACATTGAGGACACTGCTTATTTCTTGGGGTGGGGGGTGAAGGTATTTAGATACTTACTCTTTTGGTTGTATTGTGTTCTTATTTCGTTTTTGGGATATTGTATTGTGTTTGTTTTGTTTTTGGGATATTTTATTGCTTTCATTTGAAACCTCTCCATGTCGCCTTAGTACTGAATGTTTTTGTTTTGGTGTTGATTCATTGACTTTCCTCTTAATTGCTTGAATGTGAATGCTAGTTACTATTCACCTGTACATTTTAGTGTCAGTTGTGATCAATATCAATGACTAGAATAGTGCTCTTGACGAACGATATGTTTGTGTTAGTCCAACAAGGCAATTTGAGTTGCATAAATCTTGTGTGAACTCTTAGCATCTCAATGTGACTAGTTGAATGCCAAGGTGAGTCTTGCAATGACAGTTGTATGTGAGCTTAACTTGTAGAGTTGTGATTGATGATTGTGTTGAATGTCATGTGTGGTAAGGATTGATTGAAATGTGTGCATGATAATACCTACAACTTGCCCCATTAATCCAATTGACTAGCATTGGTGAATGAAGGAAATGATCTTAGGCATGAATTTTTAGAGTGAACCTAATTGTTATACCTTCTTGTGACAACTTTGTGAGTGTGTGAACCTAGCTTGGCACTATTTTAGCCTAACCTTTTCTTTGGATGAAACATGAACACAAATGTTTAGACTAGTTGTTGAATTTGCCATGTTTGTCCCACATGTAACCTTCGTAAAGCATTGGTTTGTTTGAATACCCAACTTAGGCCAAAAGACTAAGTTCGGGGTGTGGTAAGAATGAGGAAAGAAGACGAGCAAGAAGTTTGTGAAATTCGTCCTTGGGAACATGTGGTGAAGAAAAATTTGCATCCGTTGTGCATTATTGTGGAAATAAAAGGGGTATTCGATGAGCTATACCAATTTTTTTGTGTGCTATGAATAGGCCAATGATGAATTGTGAATATGAAAAGAATGAAAGAAAAGGAAAAAGAGTGAAATTTTTAGCCATGCTTCATGAAGGTAGAAGTCACTAAGCCGAAATGATCATACCCTTATCCTCAGCCCAATTATAAGCCTTGAAAGATCTTTTTGATCTTGCATAAGCCAAGTGATGTGTTGGTTGGAAAATATGGGTAAGCCTATGGGTAAGAGAATGCATGTTTTTCTGATTGGAAGTGTGAGAGTTGATCTCGATTCCTTAATTGTAATCCTTGATTGGATTTGTGAGAGCATGAAATCTTTATTGACGTGAGGGCATTCTAATACTTTTGTTGGGCATAAATTTGCATTTGAAGTGAGCATTTGTGAGCAGGAACTCTAATTCATGATGGCGAGTCATAGTTGGAAACTTTGAGTGCACAGTTGAACATTGCATGTAAGGATTGAACCTTGTATACATTTTCATGTTGAGTCTCAAAGAGCACTACTTGTAGACATCGCTGTTGACTTGATTGATCTTGTGTTTTAGTTGAGAACAAGCAAAAGTTTAAGTTGGGGGTGTTGATGAGTCGGGAATTTTGACTCATTATTGGCTTGTCATGTAATGAATTAGTGTCATCAATGCCCATTTTGTGTTCCTAACTGATGTTAAATTATTTATGCAATGAAGGCTTAAGAACAAGGCAAGGACATTACAATGCGAAAAGAAGAGAAAAAGTTGCAAAAACTGAAGAAAAAGAATGTCAGACCTCACAAAAGCAACTCGGTGACTCGCCAAGTGATCCTCTAGCTCACCAAAAATTCTAGCGAGTTGGCTCATGAACTAAGCCAACTCGGTGATGGAAAATGAACTTTGGCGACGCGCCAAATGGAACAGCGAGCTCGACCCAGCTCACCTAAATGAACAGAACAACATGATGTAGGATTCAAGCGAAAAGGTGATAAGGCATAGTAATCAGCGGATCACTGAGTTGTTCGGAGATCCCTACTAATTTTGTTGTTCGGAATGTGTACTGAAATTTTGGGAAGTTTTTGGAAACGTATAAATTGATTTTTGAAAAAAAAAAGTGGTTACACAGTTCTTACAGAGTTTTTACTTTGACAATACGGAACATTCGTGGAGAGGGTTTTGAGTCTTTATTTTGGCATTGAGCATTGCAGATTTTGATCATTCGAATGGATCATAATTTTGGTAACTATTTCTTGATTTTTCGTTATGTTTGGCTAATCCCCATTTCCTTAGGGGTGTGACTATGTAATCGAATGCATAAATTAGCTTATGGGTATTGTTATTTTCTAGATTTAATGTTGTTTCGAAATAGGTTCAGTTGTTTATTCGTGTTTTCACTTATTTAACTGAAATTTCAAATTCGATTCTAGAATAATCTCTCGATGCTTGCTTGTGAAAGTTGCGTAGAGTATAATAAATGATTGATAAATGTATTGACTTATATCTTTACAACCCAACTTGATAAAGAGGGGTAACTTAAGGAATGGGTTGTTTTGTATTATTAAGCTTGTTGATGTTCGAAGGAACTCACTTGAAGCATAATAGCTGATTGAAAAATGACTATTAGAAGTAAAATCCATCACACCCAATGAAATTCAATGACTTATAGTAATTATTAATTACCCATTAATCAAAATTAGTATTCGATTGCTCATACACTCCTAAGGTCCTCTTTATACTTGTTCAAACTCTATACTATTTGTTTCATTAACAATTGGATACCAAACTCTCTTGATATTGATCATTGAAACCTATTGATTTAAATTATGTTACGTGTTATTTAGTGTTGTTTTACAAGAAATTACAACACTTCTATACTTCGTACTTGAATTCTTTTCCGTATCAATCCTTGTGGGATCGAGCCAAACTCATCGTTGGGTTTATACTTGCTAGCAACTTCCTACACTTTGAATTATAATTAAGAGGTGTAGTTGAGCGTTATTAGCAGCTTAGTATCTAAAAGCATACATCTAACCATCTCAACAAAAGTTCTGTTCATCCTCTTCGCTAAACCATTTAGCTGAGGAGTCTTTGGAGGAGTTTTTTGATGCTGAATACCCTGCTATCTACAATATCTATCAAAAGGACCAATCTACTCACCAGCATTATCAGAATGGATGCATTTCAATTTCTTCCTTGTGTGTCTCTCAACCAAGGTATGAAAATTCTTGAACACATCAAGTACATGATCTTTGGACTTCAAAGAGAATACCGAGAATTTTTTAGAATGATCATCAATAAAAGTCACAAAGTAAAGTGCACACCATGAGACTTTACCTTAAAAGGACCATATAAATCAGAATGTACCAACTTTAGCAAATCAAGCTTTCTCGAAGGCGGATGACTCTGAAAAGAAACTCTTTTCTGTTTACAGGCTAAGCAATGAACACATTTGTTCAACTTTGCTTGTTTCACACCAGAAAGTAAATTCTTCTTAGCCAAATTTTCCATTCTCTTCTCGCTAATATGACTCAGTCTTCTATTCCATAACTCTAATGAAGTATCATTTCCCACCAAATTTACTGAGCCGCTAAAAAAAGTGCCTTGAAAAACATACAAGTTAGACAACTTGTCACTTCGGGCTACAACCATCGAACCTCTAGTAAGCTTCCAATGGCCAGCACCAAGGGTATTAACATAGCCCTCATCATCAAGGTATCCCACAGAAATCAAATTCAAGCGAACATCTAGAGTATCCTTGACATTATTAAGAACTAGTTTGGAGCCATTGTTACTTTACAAACAAACTATGCCAATACCAAGAAATGCAACCTTATGATTATTGCCCATTTTTAAAATCCCAAAGTAACCTGAAGTATAAGAAAAAAAAATTCCTTCCTGGGAGTGACATGAGAAGTACCACCATAATCCACAAACAAGCTAGACTAATCACGAACAAGATTAACGGCATTTCCATCACAAAAAACAAGAAGGTCATCGTTAGCAACAACAACAACACAATTTTCATTATCGTCTTCTCTCTATTATTGTTTAATATCTCTCTTGTACCCGAAACAACATTTATTGATATACCTATTCTTGTGGCAATAGTCACCTATAAGATTCTTGAATCTAGACATTGAGTTTCCTCTACTTTTATCTCTGTCATTCTGACCTCCGAACTTGCTTCTCCATCAGTCTTCAGTAACCAACACATTAAAGTGTCAAATTGAAGAAGATTAGCCTTGAGATCTTCTTCTTATCTCTTTATTCAAGACTCCACTCCTAGCATATTACATGGTCACAACACCACTGGTAGCAGAATTAGTCAAAGAAACTCGAAAAGTTTCAAAAGTGTCTGGCAAAGTATTAAGAAGCCATAGTCCCTATATTTCTTTGTCAAATTTTCACCCATTCCGGACAGCATGTCAAAAACACCCTGAAAATCAATAATATGATCAGCAATAAGAGTGCCCTCTTTATACCTGATGTTCATGAATTGTTTCAGCAAAAACAATATATTATAGGTGTCTCGAGTTTGTCCCACAAACTTCTAGCATGTGTCGCATTCACAATGTAATTTCTAACATTATCTTCAATCCATTGTCTCGTATAACTACAAACTTACAAGTGCTCAAATTCCCATTCCTCATCCGCTATAGACTGAGGTTTATCGGAAGCAAAAATAGGTAAATGGATTGTCTTGAAAAATAAAATATATTTCATCTTGCGTTTCCAAGTATGATAATTACTACCATTCAAACAAACCATCTTGCTCATATTTGGCTCCATCATTCAAAAAGACAATCAACAGACAACCTTGAACTCTAATACTTGATGAGTCAGGAATTTTGACTCATTTAGGATTTACTATTAAAGGATTTAGTATCTTCAATGCCTGTTTTACACTCTCTGCGGATGTTAAAAATGTTAATATGCAACAATGAAGGTTTCAGATTGGGGCAAGGACATTATGTTGCAACAAAGAACAAAAAAATAAAAAAAATTGAATAAAAAAGAACCTGGAGCTCACAAAAACCACTCGACGACTCGCAGAGTGGGCCTCTAGTTTGCCTAAAGTTCCACCAAAACAGCCCATGGACATAACCAACTTAGCAAGCAAATGGGCAATTCAGCGACACCTTAAATCGATCGGCGATAGTAATCAAGTTCGCCAAAAGTTCCAGAATAATTTGATGAAAAAGCCAAGCCAAAAGGCGAGAAGAGGAGCAACTCGGTGGATCGCTGAACGGGTCAGGCGATCACGCCTTACTTCACCAAGTTGACTCCGTACAGAAATTTTGCAAACATCTATATACAACTTTTGAAAAAAGAGAGAGAGTTCCCACATTGTTTACTTCAGGGCTTTTTAGAGTTTACACATTCTAGAACATTGTCTTTACAGTTTTAGTAGTTTTTGGGATTTAGATTCGGAGATTGTATGTTTAGCTTAGATTTCAACATTTGAGGATTGCAATCATTAGCAAATCAAATGGAAAACTTTCTTGGTAACGATTTCTTGATTTCCACTAGGATTAGCTAAAACCCTTTTATCTTAGGGGTGTGCTCATGAAGTCGAACGCATTAATAAGCTAATGAGTTTTTTTAATTGCTGATTTTAATGTTGTCTTGAAGTGAGTTCAATTAATTGTTTATGTTTTAATTGAGAAATTAAAGTTGCAAATTTAATTCTAGCTTAGTTCTCTATGCTTGCTTGAGAAAGAGGTTATAGAGTAGAATGATTGATTGATAGTTGTATTGATTGCGTGTGTAAAATCTAGCTTGAGAAAGTGGGTCTGATTGTGTCTTTACTAACCCAACTTGAAGGTTAATTAAGGCATTGGGTTGTTTGGTTGTGTTATGCTTGTCGAGGTTAAAGAGAATTCACTTGAAGCGTATTAATTGATTAAAAGATGGCTATTGTACTCAATACCTACCCTACCCATTAAGATTCAACAACTTTAAGCAACTAGTAAATACCCATTATGTGAATTTAGCATTCTAGTGATCACACTACTAAGGTCCAATCTCTATTTGTTTACTTCCCGTGTTAAGTAATCTTTTTCCTAAATCCGCTACCAAACCCCCCCCCCCCCCATTTGATACTAGTCATCGAAACATTGTGATTTATTTTAATGTTGCCAAACCTTTATATATACAAACAATTATGACATGTTTTTACTTCTTAATTAAATTATCTACCGTATCACTCCTTGTGGGATCGACCCCAACTCTTAGTTGGGTTTCTTCTTGTTAGCGACCGCCTACACTTAGAATTTGATGAAGTGTAGTTGATCACGGCCCATGGCCAAGCATTAGATGCCCTAATTGCTAGGGTAGAGGCATGTGAGTGGAGTGACAGACTAGCCACTGATTTGACAGCCTTAAGAGCTAATATTTTTGGACTTCAATGTGATGTGGACGAGCCGAAGTTAACGGACATCTCTATGCTATGGGGTTGAATTGATATTTCGAAGGGACCTAGTTCTAATATTCCTAGTATTTCTGATATTCATCCTGATTTTGTGATCGGAGATGTAGCTGTAGTTAAGGATGATGGGGAGACCGATGCAGAGGAGACAAATAAAGCGGAGCTAGACTCTCATGATGAGGTGGCATACGATAGTTTCGAGGGCTTGGAGGGTGCCATAGTCTAGATGGTGATGGAGGCTTCTTTGCATTACACGTTCATGATTGGCTCGAGTGGGTCTCAGCCCATGAAGGAGATCGTTGCGCAACCTTTCAAAGTAGGAGATTAGCTGAGCACTGGTTCCCAGATTGAGGCTACAATAACTACACAGAGTTCACCACATGCTTGGCCTAACAGAGGGATCTTGACTCTCCTGCATCTTTACTTATGTTTCAGACATTTATTTTCTTATACATTGAGGACACTGTTTAGTTCTTTTTGGTGGGGGGAAGGTATCTTGATACCTATCTCTTGGGTTGTATTTTGTTTTGTTTTGGATGTTTGTTTGTTTTTACTATTTTGGTGTAACTATTTGTGTCCAAATGTTTCGTTCGTTATAGCTTAAATTGTGAATGTGGGTTTTAAATCTTATTGATCCACCACCTGATCACTTGATTTGTGAATGTTTTGGATGTTCTATTGTACTTTTAAGTGTCGATTGTGACCAATACCGATGACTTGAATAGTGCTCTTGATGAACAATATGTTGTGCTAGTCCAACAAGGAAATTTGAGTTGCATAATTCTTATGTGAACTCTTAGCATCTCATTGTGACTAGCCGATTTGTCGAGGTGAGTTTTTGCATTGATAGTTGCAAGCGAGCTTAACTTGTAGGGTCATAATCGATGATTGTATTAAATGCTTTGTGTGGTGAGTTTTACTTGAAATATGTGCATGGTGATCTAGAACTTGCTCTATTGGTCCGATTGACTATTTTTCGTGAATGATGGAAATGATCTTGGGCATAAATCCTTGAGAGTGAAACAAATTGCTATACTTTTTTGTGTGACTGCCTTGTGAGTGTGTGAACCTAGTTTGGCACCATTTTAGCCTAACCTTTGCTTTGGATGAAACATGAACACAAATGTCCTTGTTCTTCCCACCTAAAACCTTCATGAAGTATGGGATTGTTTGAATAGACAACTTAGGACAAAGGTTTAAGTTGGGGGTTTGGTAAGAATGCGGAAAGAAATCGAGCATGAAGTTCGTAAAATCCATCCTTTGGAGACTAGTGTTAAAGAAAAGGATGAAAAAGATGGAACACCTCCATATAAAAAAAAGAAAGCAACAATAGAAAAGAAATGAAAAAAATTGTATTAATTATGCAGTGTGGAAGGATAAGGGGTATCCAATGAGTTTTGTGTTCTTTGAATATGCCAAGGATGGGTTGTGAAGATGAAAAAAATGAATGAAAAGGGAAAGAAGTGAAATTTGAGCCATTCTTCATGAATGTAGAAGACACTAAGCCAAAATGATCATACATTTACCCTAAAATCAGTTACAAGCCTTGAAAGACCTTTTTGATCCTACATGAACCGAATGATGTGTCAATTGGAAAATACAGGCAAGCCTATGGGTAAAATCGTGCATGTTTTTCTCATTGAGAGTGTGAGAGTTGATCTTGGTTCCTTACATTGAAATCTTTGATTGGATTTGTGATAGCAGGGAATCATTCTTTGTGTGAGGGCATTCAAATACTCTTGTTGAGAATGAATTTGCATTTGAAGTGAGAATTGTGAGCTTGAACTCTATTTGATGATAGCTAGTCATAGTTTAAACTTTTTGTGCACAATTGAAGATTGCATGTGTAGATTGAACCTCATGTGCATTCATGTTGAGTCTCAAGTAGCGCTCTTTGTATACATCCATGATGGCCTCATCAATCTTTTGTTTTACTTGAGGGCAATTAAAAGTTTAAGTTGGGGATGTTGATGAGTCGGGGATGTCGACTCATTTAGGGTTTATTATTCAAGGATTTAGTGTCTTCAATGCCTGTTTTATGCTCATAACTTATGTTAATATGTTGATATGCAACAATGAAGGTTTTAGAGTGAGGAAAGGACATTAAGTTGCAAAAAGAAACGAAAAAGTTGAAAAACTTGAAGAAAAGAGAAGCTGGAGCTCCCAAAACCCACTCGGCGACTCGCAGAGTGGGCCTCCAGCTCGCCTAAAGCTCCAGCAAAATATCCCATGGATAAAACCAACTTGGCGAACAAATCAGTAATTCGGCGACACACCGAATCATCGGCGATAGTGATCAAGCTCACCAAAAGTTTCAGAATAACTTGATGAAGAAGCCAAGCCAAAAGGTGAGAAGAAGAGCAACTCGGCGGATCACCAAACTGGTCAGCGATAGTGAGTGACTTCGCCAAGTTGACTCCGTAGTAAAATTTTGTGAACGTATAAATATAATTTTTGAAAGAGGAGAGAGATTCCCCACACCGTTTACTTCTGGGTTTTTGAGAGTTTACACATTCTAGAACATTGTCTTTACATTTTTAGTAGTTTTTGGGATTTAGATTCGGAGATTGTAAGTTTAGCTTGGATTTCAACATTTGAGGATTGCAGATCATTAGCAAATCAGATGGAAAACTTTGTTGGTAACGATTTCTTGCTTTTCACGATGCTTAACTAAAACTCCTTATCTTAGGGGTGTGATCATGTAGTCGAAGGCATTAATTAGCTAATTGGTTTTGTTAGTTGCTGAATTTAATGTTGTTTTAAATTGGGTTCAATTAATTGTTTATGCTTTTATTGAGGAATTGATGTTGCAAATTCAATTCTAGCTTAGTTCTTTATGCTTGCTTGAGAAAGAGGTAATAGAGTAGAATGATTGATTGTGGTATGCTTGTTGAGGTTCGAGAGAACTCACTTGAAGCGCAGTAGTTGATTGAAAAATGGATATTGTACTCAAAACCTAGACTACCCACTGAGATTCAACAACTTTAAGCAACTAGAAATTACCCATTACGTGAATTTATCATTCAATTAATCACACTCCTAAGGTCCAATCTCTATTTGTTTACTTCCCGTGTTAAGTAATCTTTGTCTTAAATCGGCTA
>JAJOOB010028579.1:0-14620 GCA_029582485.1 Solanum tarapatanum | reverse complement strand
AGTTAATTCTTATTTCCTTGTTCGAAAATAAAAGATAAAATAAAGTTTATATTCATATCAACAACAAAACAAAAGTATTTTAAGAAAAAAAAAGTCGCGAACTACGCGCATTTGATTCTCACATCGTTGAGATACGTAGGCAACCCTCTTAGGGTTCAACGGTTCTTATTAAATAAAATAAAAAATAAATAGAATTTTTTTAAAAAAAAATTATTATTTCCCTATTCGATAAAAAAAGATAAAAAAAAAAGTTTGCATTCATATTCAACAACAAAATAAAAGTTTGTTAAAAAATTTGCGAACTACGCGCACCTGATTCTTACATCATTGAGATACATAGGCAAACCTCCTAAGGTTCTGTGGTCCTTTACAAGAAAATGAAAAAAAAGAGAAGATTATTTCTTTTAAAAAAACAAATTCTTATTTCCTTGTTCGAAAAAAAGATAAAAAAGAAGAAGTTTGCATTCATATTCAATAACAAAACAAAAGTTTGTTAAAAAAAATTACGAACTATGCACACTTGATTCTCAACTCAATGAGATACATAGGCAACCCTCATCGGGTTCGGTGATCCTTATTCAAAAAATATATAATCAATTAAATGAATAAATATTTTGGTCTTTATTCAAAAGCTTGAATAACAAAAGTTTTTTTTCCTTATCTCAAAATCTAAAAAAAAAGGGGTTTGTTTAGTTTATTTCATTACTTCTAAACTATGTTTGATCTGATTCTTGCTTTGACAAGAAATGTAGAAAGCCTTATTTTGAGGTTCGGTCCAACTAACAAAAAATCTAGAAAGTCCTCATCACAAAAAACTAGGGCAAAAAAAAGATTTTTTTTATAATTCAAAATTCGAATAAAATTGTTTCTCTTCCTTCTTATAAAATCTAAAAGAAAAGAAGATAAAAACAAATTATTTCTTTAAAAGTTTTTTTTTTAAAAAGAAAAAATAAATTCTTGACTTGGTTGGTACCAGTATACTTAGGAGTTTGCATGAGAATAACAAAGGCGTTAAACTATTTTTCAAGATAGACCAACTTTGTTGTGATCCATAGATTCTTTTGGTACCACTTGTTATATTTATGTAATATTTGAAAATTATCGTGCTTAAAGTTAAGACTAAAACAAATTCACCTCATTATTTCATGAGCATTGTGTGGTGAGCTTTAGATATAAAATTCAATGACATGACTTTGTTGATCTAGAACTTGTCCCAAATGTTTGTTGAAGCGAAATTTTGAACAACATTTAACTTGGGAAAGATTTTAGGCTTTCTTTGATCCGCTTGTGCCTTTAAAGCCTACCAAATGACATGTTATCCATTAAACTCCCATTTCGAGCCTGAACCCCATTTATTTGAATAACCACATTTTAACATATATCCTTTTGAGTGCATAAATGCACTATCCCTTGGTCTCACCTCCTTAAGCGCACTATCAATTAACTACACAACGCAAAAAATTTAAGTTGGGTAACAAAGTGAAAAGGCCAAATATGTGAAAGTCCAAAAAAAAAAAAAAACAGACAAAGAAAAGCTAGAAAGAAAAAATTGAAAAAAAACCTCCAACGAAAAGGAGGGAAAATGAGATAAAAAAAGAAGAAAATAAATGAGGAGAAGCTTCCAAAAAAACAAAGGTCAAATGCAAAAAATGAAAAATATTTGAGAGCATAATGCAACTTTTCAGAGGAAATCGTGACTTTATGTAACACCCCGCTACTAAAAAGACTTAGAATTAGAAAGAAACCACTTTTGGAAATAATCAAATTTGGAAAGTTTGATGAAGATAAGTTAAGTATGAGTTTTGGGTCAACTTCAAACGACCATAACTCATAGACCATGATGAGTTAGGTGTGCTACAAGGTACTGTAGGAAAGGACTTTGAATTATCTTTCCAACGCCACCAGGTTTACTCGAATTCCAGTTCGTATGAGAGAGATATGCCCATTTGAAGTTTGGTTGTCTAAATAAGGAAAGTCAAAACCGGATTTTAGAATGGTATTAAGGTCTTTTCACTACCCAATTAATAAAATTCGTTTTTGGTAATTAAGTTGGGGTCTCAACTGATTGGATTCAGTTTACGCTTTATAAAAATAAGTTAAGGTTTTGAGAGAAGAGAAAAGAAGAGTAGGAAAGAGGATAAGAAGCTTGGAATCGTCAAGTTCTTGAGGAATTGCTTGAGGATTTCGCCAAGGGTTGATCCCTACGAGGTATGTGAGATCACATAGCATTGGTTTAGTTCACCCACGCGTCAAACATGATTTTATTTAGCGAAATTATATTCTTGAAAGTATAGAAATTGAGTTCTTGATGGATTTGTTCGAAGTTTCTATTGAGTTCTTGATTGTTTGAACTGTTGAGAAGTGTCTTGATTTAAATTCATGAAATTAGATGTCGTTTTGAGGAGATTCTTGCATATTTTGGTTATGTAGTCGAATCTAAGTGTTTGGGGAAGAACTAATTGAATCTAGAGGGTTTAGAGTTGAAAAACGACCAAGAAAAATTGGGGATTTTCTAGGCAGGGGTATGGGGCGCCGCACCAGCCAGAGCTCCCCACTTTCGATTTTGAAGTTTGGCCTCTAGGGCGCTGCGCCAGCCAGTGCGCCCCAAGCCAGTGTCTGATGTTTTGGGTCTCTTTCTTTTTGTGGAGATTAATGAAACACAGACTTCCTATTGGGAAAGTGTTGATCAGAATAACGGTGGTGGAGAAGGCCCTTTGTTACTGTTGTACTAGGCCACAAACACAAACTATTGATCATGTTTTTCTGACCTCTTCTTTTGCTAAAAGAGTGTGGCAGAACTTTATTGCAGCAGCTGGGGTACAAGTTTTAGGTTTCCAATTGAAGGTATTTCTCCACAACTGGTGGAAATTGGATGCCCCTCCTAAACTTATGCCTATCTTGATGGCACTGCCTGCTTTCATTATTTGGCAACTTTGGAAAAGAAGAAGTGCTCTTAAGCATGGGGAGAGGATGTCTTTTTATAAGACTATGGAAGAAATTAATAGGCAAATTTGATTCTTGGCAAGGTATAGATATTCCTGGTTGTCTTCTATTCCTTATCACTGGCCTATGCTTGTTAAACTTTTGGAGGAATATACACCTTCTATTGTTACAAAAGTAGTTATCTGGAGAAAACCTGAGATAGGAAGTTAGAAATGTAATACAAATGGAGCTTCTAAAGGCAATCCTGGACCTAGTTCGAGTGGTTTTTGTGTGAGAGATTCGTTTGGAAATTTTATATATGCAGAATCGTCTAGATTGTTGGATGGTAATAATCTTATAGCTGAAGCTAAGGCTTTAGTAGCAGGGCTAGAATTTTGCATTCATGTACATTATACTCCAGTGGTGATGGAGACTGATTCATTAACCATGAAAAATGTGCTTGACGGTATGTAAGAGGTCCCTTGGGAGATAAGTTTGGAAGTGAAGTGGTTTAAGCAACTTAGGAACAATGGTGTAATAAAGGTGGAGTATGTATTCAGAGAAGGAAATCAGCTAGCTGATTACTTTGCTAACATGGGTGCTCATTTTGTAGGTACTAAAAAATATAACAATATCCAGGAGGTTCCCTTACAAGGTAGAAGAATTATCAACATGGAGAAAGACGAAGTTCCAAGTCTCAGGATTCATAAATGTCAAAATAAAGGATATGGATGCACACAATCACACACACAATCAGATGGCACAAATAATACAACAACAATTATAATTGCAGATACAACCGCTACACCAATAGTTACAAACAACCAAAACGGTTACTTTACCAACATTTTAGTCCGAGATCATGGTTAACCATTGTTCCTAATGCCTCTAAAGCATACAAGCTTGTAACATAAACTTTCATTATTCTTACTTGCTGGTGATTAACGTTAGCTGTTGATATTTGAAAATCAATCAGATCATCTTTGTCAAAATAGTGGTATTAGCTTCTCTTGAAGCTCAATCTGTAGATAAAGTGAAATGGTTGGTAAATCAAAATTCAACAAGGTGACAAATCGAGTGGCATAATTGTGAGCTAGTTACCTCGTGTAGATTAGTGTGGGAATTTAACATAGAGCCGAAAAAGTCTTCTTTGGAACTGATTTCATGGTATCTGTGAGACTTGTAGGTGTCTTGAGTGAAATCAATATAAGCTCTTTGAGCTATTTCCATGGTAGATCTGGACTAAGGTTGTCGGTGATCATAATATCATCACTCGATTGTAACATTTTTGAAGTGGGCTCAATTTTTTACCTCAACTCTCGATGATTCTGGCGATGGGTACCTAAGCTCTTTGAGCTTTCCGTTTTGAGGGTTATGTAGTATTTCCCATGTAGTCTTGTTTAGATGTTATTTCCTTTTCATTTTATTTTGTTTTCGGCTAGTTTTGAACCTTTGGGCTAGTAGACACTTTTGGTCTATTATGTCAAATTGTAACTGTCATGTTTTATATAATTGATGTCTTTGCCATCCTTAAAACAAAAAAAAAAGTTTTAGGTCTGGCGCCCCACGCCACTCAGAGCGCCAGGGACGCCAGGTCTTCTACTCTTTCCCACTTCTTTCCGTACGAGTTTCCTTGAAACGCACCTATGTTTTCTAGTTGATTCCTACACTCTAAGGTACGTCTAAACAACATGAAATGCTCCATAACATGAGATCATGAACCTTGAATCCATAATTTAATTCAAGTAAATTTAATAGTCAAGTCTAGATAAGTTCATAGAGTTTTCCCAAGGTCTTTTACAAATGTTTTGACTTTGTTTTAAGACTTGAGTTTTGAGTTGAGTAAAGAGTAAAGATTGAAGTACATTTCTTCAAAAGAGTATATCGGGACTATGCATTCCCAAAGAGTAAATGCTTTCACAATTAAGCAAGAGAGGAAACTTTGATTTCCAAGAGAGCCTTTGAGCTAAGTTATGTTTTTAAATATAAGAGCTAGTATTATATTTTGGGAGTAGTATTGAGCACCGATATGGGGAAGAGTTCAGACAATTCCCAGCCCCCATAAACCATGTAGCCATCATGGGTAGAAAAGAGACATACTTTTTAGATAATTCCGTAGTGCCTTTTAGCATAGACTAGTGGATCCACTTAGTAGTCAGGTTCTATACACTCGATAAGGTATAGGACGGCCCTGGCAGCATGAGGCAAAACGATGTATCATCACAATAGCTCTTAAGTGATAGTTGTCGGTTAGAGAAACTCCCATATCAGTATTTTGTATTCTTATATACATAGAAGTAAATTGTATTTTTATATGCATTCAGAGTTTATATTGTATCTTTGCTTACATACAGAGTTACTATTGTATTTCTAAATACATAGAGTTGTTATCCATGTTTTAAAAGCTTTTCTTTATATTGCATTTATATTATTGCTTTATATTGAAATGAGTACAGTTCAGTTCAGTTCAGTAGAGTTGAGACCAGTTTTATTCTTTCAGTTCCCTTTTCAAGCTTTTGTTTTGTTTTAGAATTCCTCTCGCATGCTCGTACATTCAATGTAATGATGCCATTTGGCCTGCATCGTTGTTATAATGCAGATACATGTAACCAGGATCAACATCCAGCGCATCATTGATTCTAGTTGAGCCTCAGAGTGTGTTGGTGAGCCTCCTTGCTTTCGGAGGATCCCCTTTTATTTCTTTTCAGTATTTTAGTTCATTAGGATGTCGTGAGTCTTGTCTCGACATCCATCTCAGTTATTAGAGGCTTCATAGACAGTTAGTTAGTTCATTTGTCACTATCTTGTTATTGGCTTATGTTGAATCTTGAGTTGCCACTTTGGCAAAGTTGAATGTTATTTAATACATTCTAAGTTATCTATTGAGCAGTTCAGTTTAGTTTTTAAGTATTTCTATCATGAGAAAGTCTTCCGCTAAGAGTTAAGTCAGGCTAAGGGTTCTCTTGGGGCCAACAATGGTTTTCAAAGTGCCAGTCCCACCCAGGGTGTGACAAACTTGGTATCAGAGCACAAAGTTCAAGAGTCCTAGGGAGTCTATGAAGCCGTGTCTGAGAGTTTTAGTTATTGGTGTGAAGCGCGCCACATCTATAAATAGGAGGCTGCGACACATATGAACTATCTTACTTCTTTCATACTCATTTCGTGCGATAGAGTGTATCTTTATAAAAGTTTATTTCTAACTCGTGCTTGCGTGTGTCTTTCAGATTATGCCTCCACGAAGAGCTGTCAGTGGTCGTCCGGCTAGAAGAAATGTTGAACCACAGGAACAAAGGGTACCTAATGCACTAGAAGTGCAACCCCAAGGTGAGGTCACCAATGCTGAGTTCTGTGAGGCCATACGGATGTTGAGCCAAGTTGTGACCAACCAAGCTGGGCAACAAAGAGAGAATCAATAGGAAGCGGCTGATATGTCAAGGATCCGTGAGTTCTTAAGGATGAATCCACCAAGCTTCACAGGTTCAAGTGTTACTGAGGATCTATAAAACTTTTTTGAGGAGCTTCAGAAGGTTTTGAGATCATGCATGTTGCTGATGCTGAGAGGGTGGAACTAGTTGCATACCAAATGAAGGGTGTCGTTAGGATCTGGTTTGATCAATGGAAGAAGAAATGAGCTGAGGGTGCACAACCTGTGAGTTGGGCTTATTTTTAGGAGGCCTTCCTAGGGAGTTTCTTCCCCCAAGAACTGAAAGAATCAAAGGTACGAAAGTTCCTCACTCTTAAGCAGAATTCTTTGAGCGTTTATGAGTACAGTCTGAAGTTAACACAACTTTACCGCTATGCTTCTGAGATGGTTGCTGACATGAGAAGCAAGATGAGTTTATTCGTTGCTGGGTTGTCTCGCATGTCAAGAAACAAAGGCAAGGCAGCTATGCTGATAGAGGATATGGACATAGCAAGACTAATGATCCACGTGCAACAAGTTGAGGAGGACAAACTGAGGGATAGAGAAGAGTTTAAGAATAAGAGGGCTAACACATCAGGTAATGAGTCCGGGCAACAGAAGAATAATGCCAACCGGTCATCTTTCCAACAGAAACAAAAAGGATCTGCTCCATCATCTGCTAGTGCACCTGCACCAAAGAACAAAGGTGAGTACAATAGTCATAATTTCAGAGTTAAACCTGCCTATTCTCAAGGTAGTATGGCACAAGGGGGTAGTAAGCCTCCTTTATGTGCTAAGTGTGGCAGGAGCCACTCAGGGATGTGTCGTGATGGCTCCACTAGTTGTTTCAAGTGTGGCCAAAACGGTCATTTTATGAGAGAGTGTCGAAAGAACATGCAGGGTAATGGTAATGGTAATGGTAATGGGGGCAATAAAGCCCAGTCTTCTTCAGTTTCTCCACCACATAGAGATGCATCTAGAGGATCAACTTTAGAGGTAGGCAGAGGAGGAAATCATTTTTTATGCTATTACTAGTCGCGAAGAGAAAGAGGATTCACCAGATGTTGTCACTAGTATGATCCAAATCTTTGAATTTAATGTTTATGCTTTGCTAGATCCAGGAGCGAGTCTATCATTTGTGACTCCTTATGTTGCGATGAATTTTGATGTTCTTCTTGAGAAACTTCTTGAGCCCTTCAGTATTTCCACTCATGTTGGTGAGTCTATTCTAGCAGAGAGAGTCTATCGTGATTGTACCATTTTCGTCAATCACAAGAGCACCATGGCTAATTTAGTTGAGTTAGACATGGTATATTTTGATGTCATTCTAGGTATAGACTGGCTTCATGGCTGATATGCCTTAATTGATTGTAGAACTCGAGTTGTTAAGTTCCAGTTTCTTAATGAGCCAATTATAGATTGGAAGAGTAGTTCAGCAGTGCCTAAGGGTCATTTTATTTCGTACCTTAAGGCGAGAAAGTTAGTTTCCAAGGGGTGTGTCTATCACTTAGTCTGAGTTAATGACTCTAGTGTTGAGATACCTCCTATTTAGTCAGTTTCAATAGTAAAAGAATTCCCAAAAGTCTTTCTAGATGATCTTCTCGGAGTCCCTCCTGAGAGAGAAATAGACTTCGATATAGATATTCTTCCAGATACTCATCCTATATCTATTCCTCCATATAGGATGGCACCAACAGATTTGAAAGAGTTGAAAGAGAAGTTGAAAAATCTCTTAGAGAAAGGTTTTATTCGACCAAGTGTCTCACCTTGGGGAGCTCCGGTCTTATTTGTGAGAAAGAGAGATGGTTCTCTTACAATGTGTATACATTACCTTCAGTTGAACAAGGTTACTATCAAGAATAAGTATCCTCTTCCGAGAATTGATGATCTCTTTGATCAACTTCAGGGTGCCACTTGTTTATCTAAGATAGACCTCATATCTGGCTACCATTAGTTAAGAGTAAGGGAATGTCATATTCCAAAGACAACTTTCAGGACCCGTTATGGTCATTATGAGTTTCTGGTCATGTCATTCGGTTTAACTAATGCACCTGCAGCGTTCATGAACATTATGAATAGAGTATTCAAGCCTTATTTAGATATGTTTGTTATCGTGTTCATTGATGACATTCTAATCTATTCTAGGAATGAGGAAGATCATGCTAGTCATCTTAGAATAGTTCTCCAAACTCTAAAAGATAGAGAGTTGTAAGCCAAGTTCTCTAGGTGTGAGTTTTGGCTTGAGTCTGTGGCATTCTTAGGCCACATTGTTTCCGGTGATGGAATTAAAGTTGACACCCAGAAGATAGAGACAGTGCATAATTGGCCTAGACCCATATCTCCAACTGATATCAGGAGTTTCTTGGGGTTGGCTGGGTATTATAGAAGGTTCGTAGAGAGGTTTTCATCTATGTCGTCCCCTTTGACCAAGTTGACTAAAAATATAGTTAAGTTTCAATGGTCTGAAGCTTGTGAGAAAAGCTTTCAAGAATTAAAAAAGTGGTTGACTACTGCCTCAATATTGACCTTACCAGAAGGTACTCAAGGTTTTGCGGTATATTGTGATGCGTCCAGAGTTGGTTTGGGTTGTGTGTTAATGCAAAATGGCAAAGTTATAGCTTATGCCTCCCAACAGTTGAAGGTCACAAGAAGAACTACCCAACCCATGACTTAGATTGGCTGCCGTAGTATTTCTTTTGAAAATATGGTGTCATTTCACTGATCACAAGAGTCTTCAGTACGTGTTTAGTTAGAAAGAGCTTAATCACAAAAATATGGTTAGAGTTACTCAAAGATTATGACATGAGTATTCTTTATCACCCAGGTAAGGCTAATGTTGTTGTTGATGCCTTGAGTAGATTATCTATGGGTAGTACCGCCCATTTTGAGGAGGATAAGAAAGAGTTAACAAAAGATGTGCATAGACTTGCACGATTAGGATTTTGACTAATGGATTCCACAGAAAGAGGGGTAGTAGTGATGAATGGGGCTGAATCATCATTAGTGTCAGAAGTGAAAGAAAAGCAAGACCAAGATCCTATTTTGCTTGAATTGTAGGCAAATATTCATAATTAAAAAGTAATGGCTTTTGAAAAAGAGGGAGAAGGTGTATTGAGGTATCAAGGTAGATTGTGTGTACCAAGGGTGGATGAACTCCAGGAGAGGATCATGGAGGAAGCTCATAGCTCCCGATATTCTATCCATTCGGGTTCTACAAATATGTATCGTGACTTGAGAGAGGTATATTGGTGGAGTAGTATGAAGAAAGGTATTGCTGAGTTCGTTGCTAAATGCCCGAATTGTCAACAAGTAAAAGTAGAGCACCATAGGCTCGGTGGTATGACTCAGAATATAGAACTTCGGAATGGAAGTGGGAGATGATCAATATGGATTTTATCACAGGTTTACCAAGGTCTCACAAACAACATGATTCTATTTTGGTGATTGTCGATAGAATGACAAAATCAGCCCACTTTTTGTCGGTAAAGACCACCCATTCGGCAGAGGACTATGCCAAGTTGTATCTTCAAGAGGTAGTTAGACTTTATAGGGTGCCAATTTTGATTATATCAGATAGAGGTGCACAATTTACTGCACAGTTCTAGAAATATTTTCAGAAAGGCTTGGGTTCAAAGGTGAACTTGAGTACTGCTTTACATCCTTAGACAGATGGTCAAGCAGAGCGCACTATTCAGACTTTAGAAGATATGTTGAGGGCCTGTGTGATTGATTTCAAGGGTAATTGAGATGATCACCTACCTCTCATTGAGTTTTCTTATAACAATAGTTACCACTCTACCATCCAAATGGCTCCTTATGAAGCTCTTTATGGGAGAAGATGTGGATCTCCTATCAGATGGTTTGAAGTTGGTGAAGCTGGGTTAACAGGAACAATCTTAGTTCATCAAGCCATGGAGAAGGTGAGAGTTATTCAAGAGAGATTGAAAACAGCGCAGAGTCATCAGAAATCCTACACTGATGTTAGGAGAAGGGAGTTAGAGTTTGAAGTAGATGATTGGGTTTACTTGAAAGTTTCACCCATGAAGGGTGTTATGAGATTTGGAAAGAAAGGGAAGCTTAGTCTTCGATATATTGGTCCTTACAGAATATCCAAGAGGGTTGGCAATGTAGCTTATGAGTTGGAGCTACCACGGGAGTTAGTAGTGGTTCATCTTGTATTTCACATCTCCATGTTGAAGAAGTGCATGGGTGATCCTTCACTTATCATACCTACTGAAGATATTGGTATCAAGGATAGCTTATCATATGAGGAGATTCCTGTTCAGATTCTAGATCGCCAAGTTCGCAAGTTGAGAACTAAGGAAGTAACATCAGTCAAAGTTCTGTCGAGTAATAAGTTTGTTGAGGAAGCTACTTGGGAAGCTGAGGAGGATATGAATAAGAGATACCCACATCTCTTCGACTCCGGAGAAGTTCCAAATTAAGGTACTAATCCTTTTCTTGACTTTTATTTTAAGTTGGCATGTTGTTTTTACATTTTGCTTGTTGGGTGTTTGAGCTAGGTGATGTTACACCTTAGCCTACTAAGAGTAATCTCATTTGAGGACGAATGTTCCCAAGGGGGAGATATTGTAACATTCCACTACTATAAAGACTTAGAATTAGAAGGAAACTGTTTTTGGAAATAATCAAATTTGGAAAGTTTGATGAAGTTAAGCTAAGTATGAGTTTTTGATCAACTTCAAACGACCATAACTCCTAGCTCAGGATGATTTAGGTGTGCTACAAGGTACCGTAGGAAATATCTCTGAATTATATTTCCAACGCTGTCGATTTTGCTCAAATTCGAGTTCGTATGAGGGAGATATGCCTATTTGAAGTTGGACTGTCTAAATAAGGAAAGTCAAAACCGGATTTTAGAAGGGTATTATGGTCTTTTCACTACCCAACTAATAAAATTCATTTTTGGTAATTAAGTTGGGGTCTCAACTGATTGGATTCAGTTTACTCTTCATAAAAATAAGTTAGGGTTTTGAGAGAAGAGAAAAGAAGAGGAAGAAAAAGGATAAGAAGTTTGGAATCGTCGAGTTCTTGAGGAATTGCTTGAGGATTTCACCAAGGGTTGATCCCTACTAGGTATGTGAGATCACATAGCGTTGGTTTAGTTCACCCATGTGCCAAGCATGATTTTATTTAGCGAAATTATATTCTTGAAAGTATAAAAATTGAGTTCTTGATGGATTTGTTTGAAGTTTCTATTGGGTTCTTGATTGTTTGAACTGTTGAGAAGTTTGTTGATTTAAATTCATGAAATTAGATGTCGTTTTGAGTAGATTCTTGCATATTTTTGTTATGTAGTCAAATCTAAGTGTTTGAGGAAAGAACCAATTGAATCTAGAAGGTTTACAGTTGAAAAACGACCAAGAAAAATCGGAGATTTTCTGGGCAGGGGTCTGGGGAGCTGCGCTAGTCAGAGCGCCCCACTTTGGGTTCTGAAGTTTGGCCTCTGGGGCGCCGTGCCAGCCAATGCATCCCAAGCCAGTGTCTGAAGTTATAGGTCTGGCACCCCGCGCCACTTAGAGCGCCAGGGATGTCAGGTCTTCTACCCTTTCCCACATCTTTCCGTACGAGTTCCCTTGAAACGTACCTATGCTTTCTAGTTGATTTCTACACTCTAAGGTACGTCTAAACAACATGAACTCATTCATAGCATGAGATCATGAACCTTGAATCCATAATTCAATTCAAGGAAAGTTAAGAGTCAAGTCAAGAGAAATTCATAGAGTTTTCCCAAGGTCTTTTACAAACATTTTAACTTTGTTTTAAGACTTGAGTTTTGAGTTGAGTAAAGAGTAAATAGTAAATAGTAAATAGTAAAGATTGAAGTAAATTTCTTCGGAAGAGTATATTGGGACTATGTATTCCAAAGAGTAAATGGTTTCACAATTAAGCAAGAGAGGAAACTTTGATTTCCAAGAGAGCCTTTGAGCTAAGTTTTGAGCAATTATCTTAAACCACAGAAAGAAGTTATGTTTTTAAACATAAGAGCTAGTATTATATTTTGGGAGTACTATTGAGCACTGATATGGGGGAGAGTTCAGACAACTCCCAGCCTCTATAAACCATGTAGCCATCTAGGTAGAAAAGAGTCATATTTTTTAGATGATTCTTTAGTGATTTTTAGCATAGACTAGTGGATCCACTTAGTAGTCAGGTTCTATACTCTCGGCAAGGTATAGGACGGCCCTGCCAGCGTGAGGCAAAACACTGTATCATCACAATAGCTCTTAAGTGATGGTTGTCGGTTAGAGAAACTCCCATAACAGTATTTTGTATTCTTATATACAAAGATGTAAATTGTATTTTTATATACATTCCAGAGTTTATATTGTATCTTTGCATACATACAGAGTTACTATTGTATTTCTAAATAGACAGAGTTGTTATCCATGTTTTAAAAGCTTTTCTTTATATTGTATTTATATTATTGCTTTATATTGAAATGAGTTTAGTTCAGTTTCGTTGAGTTGAGACCAGGTTTGTTCTTTCAGTTCTCTTTCCAAGCTTATGTCTTGTTTTTGATTCCCCTCGCATGCTCGTACATTTAATGTACTGATGCCATTTAGCTTACATTGGTTTATGATGCAAATATAGGTAACCAGGATTAGCATCCAATGTATCGTTGATTCTAGTTGAGCTTCAGAGTTTCTTGGTGAGCCTCCTTACTTTCGGATGATCCCCTTTTATTCCTTTTCAGTATTTTAGTTTATTAGGATGTCGTGGGTCTTGTCCCGACATCCATCTCATTTATTAGAGGATTCACATATAGTTAGTTAGTTCATTTGTCACTATCTTGTTATTGACTTATGTTGAATCTTGAGTTGCCACTTTGGCTAAGTTTAATGTTATTTAATACATTCTATGTGAACTATTGAGCAGTTCAGTTTACTTTTTAAATTATTTCTATCATGAGAAAGTCTTCCGCTAAGATTTAAGTCAGGCCAAGGGTTCGCTATGGGCCATCAATAGTTCTTAAGGGCCAGTCCCGCCCAGGGTGTAGGCTCGGGGTGTGACATTTTATCCCAAATGAATATCCTATCTTTCCTAATCCTACGTTACAAGACAATGACAAGTCCTATTTGATCCCATTTTTGATGTTCTCATATTAGTGGATACTTACACGAGGGCTAAGCATATGGTATCTCAATCCCATGTATTGAACATCTTTCTGAGTGCGAGTGAATTCTAAAACGTCCTAAGATCAGAATACTTCTATTATTTAGAGTAGGACTGCATTTTTTGCGAGGGCACTTGAAACATGAGGATATGAATAATTTAACCCCTTAGTTTATGCAAGATGAACTGATCTTGTAAATGCCTAAGTATGTTTGAGGTACCATTTGAAATTATAAGATTACTCAAAGTTGACCTCAAATTTATCTGAAAGTGGTTTAAGCTGATTCATATGTATAATACTAATAGTGGGTACTAACTAAAGTCAAGACATTGTCGATCATGAATTAATTCTTTTTTGAAGAGGTCTTTTTGCAAAGTAAAAAAAAAACAATTTTAAGTTTAAAACTATGTTATAACAGATTTTTGCTATGGCAAGATACGTACAGTCCTACAATGGGGCTCAGTCTAACGAAATAAAATTTTCATATCTCTGAATGACAAAATTGTCATTTTTTTTATATAGAAAAAAAAAATCCTTTTTCATATTTTCACAGGGAAAAATAACCCCTGGTTGCATATAGGGCACGATAACCCCTATTTTGTTTTCATGTCTTCACATGGCACAATAACCCCTAATTGCATGTAAGACGCGATAACCCATACTTTATTTTCATGTCTTTATAGGGTACAACAATCCCTGGTTGCATGTAGGGCACAGTAACCCCTACTTTATTTTCATGTCTTCACTAGGTACAACAACCCCTGGTTGCATATAGGGCACGATAACCCCTATTCTATTTTCATGTCTTCACAGGGCACAATAACCCATGGTTGGATATAGGGCATGATAACCCCTATTTTATTTTCATGTCTTCACAGGGCAAAATAACGCTTGGTTGCATGTAGGGCGCGATAACCCCTACTTTATTTTCATGTCTTCTTAGGGTACAACAACCCCTATTTGCATACAGGGCATAACAACCCATATTTTATTTTCACGTCTTCATATGGTACAACAACCCCTGGTTGCATATAGGGCACGATAACCCTATTTTATTTCATGTCTTCACGGGGACAATAATCCCTGGTTGCATGTAGGGCACGATAACCCCTATTTTATTTTTTATTTTTTATTTTCTTCATGTCTTCACAGGTCAC
>JAJOOB010028578.1:0-18413 GCA_029582485.1 Solanum tarapatanum | reverse complement strand
AACAAAAAAATTAGAAATATACCGTGCTATCAATGATGTCTATAGTGGCATATCACACCTCAAAAATAATAATAGTTTATATATATATATATATTAGTATCTAACTTGACCAGTTAAATGAAATATAAAATCTCATAATAACTCAAGGGTATAATTGGAAAGAAACTTTTTCTAGAGTTTTAAACCAAACATAAGATTAGATGGGAAACAATAAACCAAACACTTGATAAAAACTAATCTCTGCATTACTAAACCCTGCATTACTAATCTTTGCATTATTAATTCATGCGTTAGTAATCCCTGCATTAAGCATCTTTGTACCAAACGACCCCTAAGCTTAATAAATCCTTTCCCATACTGGGACTAGCTACAAGTTGTTATAGTCAACCAATCATACATTATTGTGGTTTAAAAGGAAAAATATCAATTGTATTGAATTAAATATAGGTGAGAGTTTTGTATTTTATTTCAATTGTATTCGAAAAATTATATTTTGTATCAATTGTATTGAATCAAATATAGGTGAGAGTTTTATATTTTATTTCAACTATACTAGAAAAACTGTGTTTTGTATTTTTGTATCAATACAAATACAATGTGCGTTCATCCTCTCTGTCAAATGTATTTGTATCCAATCAAAGATGGGATGGATACAGTTGTATTCGTTGTATTTCAGATATAATTGATACAAAATAAATAAAGAATACAATACAAAACAAATACAAAATACAATTTTATGTATTTCGAATACAATTGATACAAAATAAATATAAAATACAATACTCTGTCCTCTCAGAACAACTCCTTTCATGTCTTTAAGTAACCCTGTAGAAGAACAAAAATATACAATATTGTCTAGTTGAATACTTATGCGGATTAAGAATGAGAATGTATATGCTATGTGTATCGATCTACTACAATAAAAGAACTTGGAAACTGTCACATCCTCTGTTTTCGTCGATTTCTTTTTTGATATTCATAGCTGAAACCCCAAGAGAGTCGGTGTACTCCTCCAATTTAATAAGTCGCAGTGATAGAATATCAGCAAAGCTTGGAGGGATCTCCTTGTAAAAGAAACCACTTCTTATTGACAGCTCCTCAAGCATGGGAAATGATTCCTCTGAAGCTTTCCATTCTTCCATCCTCAGAAAGTGTAATGCCAAGTATTTCAGTGCAGGGAACTTGACACTTGTGGCGTCCCAACAACAGTTCTCTGAATTCTGTAGTGAAAATCCCCCCACTAATGTAAGACTTTGAAGCTTCTTCAATCTTGCAATGTTTAGAATCATTTCTTTCGTTAAGAAACTACCGCCAATGCACAAATGCCTAATATTTGAAGGGAAGACAAAGTAGCTCTCCCAACCAACTGAATCCAAGAATTCCCAAGGGCTTATGACCAGATTAAGAGATTGAAGACGAGTATGAACTTCCACTGAGGGAAACAAAGGACAACTAGGTAAAGCTTCAACACGGACGCGGAGTTCTTCAAGATTCGCAAATCTCCACCAAAACCTTGGATTCATATCATCCACACATATACGATGAGAGTGAAATGTCTTCAAGTTCTCTAGCATAGTTGTTGAAGTTTCTTCAAAAATTGCTTTATCATTGTCATCCCATACCAAGGAAAGTTTGTTTACATTCAAATGCCTCAGCTTCTTCATTTTCCAGATGGTTGCAGGTGATGTCCTTCTTAATTTAGATGAATGAACCACTAGAGTTTGAAGATCCAACAGGTGAGATATCCACTTGAAATCAAATTCTTCAACAGAAATTTTAAGGTACCTCAAGTGAGACAGGGATTGTACCGCGATAGGCCAAGAACTTGGCAGATCCTCATAAGGAAAATGCAACACCCGAACAAGTCTTAACAAGTAAAGGTAAAGGATTTGATATGTTCCGTGAGAAATTTGGATGAACAATGAACTCCAAGGATCTAGAACATTCACCAAAACACTTTGTACTTTCCTTAGACTCGAGCAATGGAATCTTATCAAACTGATATTCACAATGATCTAATTGTTTAACAAGATCATCATGAATATAAACGCATAACCGTGAATTCATAGAACATAAATGCTGATATGGACTGTATGGCACTGTGAGCTGCATAAACTTTTCTTCTTTAAGTTTTCTCAAGCAAAACTCACGCACTACATCATGAAGTATGCACATTTCTATGTCACCATTGATTTTCTTTTGAGAGACCATTACAAGGCTTCTATTAAGTAGATCGTTCAAGCAAACTCGAGATGCTTCCTCCATGTTCTCTGTTTCAGCATTCAATACAAACTCTTCAGCCATCCACAAATTCAGCAGATCATACACTGGAATCTCATGGTCTTCTGGAAACAATCCCATGTAAAGAAGGCACGCTTTTAAGTGGTTTTCTAAATTGTCATAACTTGATTGTATTACCTTCATACTCTGCTCTCCTAAAGCAAGGGAACTTAAGTCATTTGCAACCTCGAGCCACAAGGACACCTCTCTTCCCATTTTTGCAATAATTCCAGCAATCAGAACAACCACAAGAGGCAATCCCTTACAGTGTAGGGCAACTTGTAACCCTGCTTCCAGTAGATCCGGGGGACAACTCTCACCTCGAAATACCTTCTTCTCCAATAATTCCCAACTCTCTTCGGACGTTAGAAAGCTAAGAGAATAAGGATCACTGTGGTGCTGAAGATGCTTAGTCACTTCTTCAATTCGTGTCGTGACCATTACTCTGCTTCCACATTTACCTTCAGGGAAACATGATCTCAAATTCTCCCATGCCTCGACTTCCCATATATCATCTAACACGATGAGGTATCTCTTGCGTATTAGACTCTTGCGCAACATGTCAGCTACGTCATCATTCTCATTGATTTTGCACTCTTTATTTATAGCTTGTTTGAAAATCTCAACCAACAACTTCGTCCTATTATATGCTTGAGACACAGCACACCATACTCTAACATCAAAGTGATTAACAATAGAAGGATTGTTGTACACTTTCCTGGCCAGAGTTGTTTTTCCGAGTCCTGCCATTCCAAAGATTGAGAGGACATCCAACTCCTTTGTTCTTCCAGTCAATTTCTTCATTATAAATTCTGCATCATTCCCAAAGCCGACGACTTCATCATCATCAATTGATGGAATGCTGCGTTTGTTGGAAGGCTCTCCAGAAGAAAGAGTAGTTTCCTTTCCACAAGTCTCAGCAACATCCATGCCTTGAGTAATTAGTAGCTCTACCACCTTTCAATCTTTCATAAAAGAAATGAAAACAAACATTAACAATCTTAGACTTTTAGAAAAAAAACCCAAAACCAAAAAATTATACTAACAAAGTGAAGTCTTATGAGTCTAAAGGCCACCACTATATGATCAAGATGAATGAAATGAATAGTTCAGTTCTTCTGATCTTAGGATGGAAATGTCTATGAATTGTAATTTCTAACTTAGTATGACAATCTTAGGATCCAAATAAATCACATGACATACGAAATCTAACAAAGCAGATCGAAAGACAACTAATCAGACAACATAAGAGAAATATAACAAAAGAGACACTAATTTAATATTGATCTACTGAGTGTACCATTTTAAAGAGTATACTAGTCAAACTAAGAACAAAAAATTGTTCCTCAAGGTAACATTTTATACTTCCATTAAATCTGTTTGCCGTTAGTTTTTTCGGTTGAAATATTTTAATATAATAATTTATAAAACGTTACTATAGGTACGTTTAGTCTATTTTAGTAAAACTCCAGAAAATGTTTCTTTTGGTAAAATGTAAGGGCCTAAAATGGCCCTCCAATATTTGAATTGATACAAAATTACCCTTTATTCACCTTTCAGCCTTAAAATACCCTCAACATCCACCTTTTGGCTCAAAAATACCCTTGATGTTAATCTTTTGGCTCATATTTGCCCTTAATTTTAATAGCTCCCTTAAAGTAAATTATTAAATACTCCCTCCGTTTCACAAAGAGTGGCCTAGTTTGACTTGGCACGGAGTTTAAGAAAATAAAGAAGACTTTTGAATCTTGTGGACCTAAATTAAAGTTATGTCAAATGTACAAAATTGCCCTTTAATCTTGTGGTCTTAAACATGCCACGTGGAAAGTTGAAAGTAAAATGTTACCAAAAAAGGAAAGGAGGCCATTCTTTTTGAAACGGAGGGAGTATTTATTTATTATGTTGCTTAATGTGATTGGCCCAAATTTAAACCCTTCTCAAATAAATAATAAAAATCATATTTTAAAATTCTTATTTTATTATAAAACCACATATGATTCATAGTTTGACCCAATACACTTGAAAATAATATTGAAAAAATAATTAATTTCATGATATCTTCCTATTGACCTATTTTAAATCAACCTCAATTTATTATAACGTAATCCAACTCATAAATGGGGATCCCACTAAAATCCATACTCATAAAATGGGATCCAACTAAAATCCATACTCACCCCGACTAATTGTCCATCTAAAAAATATTATTATTTTTATTAATATAAAATTTCCTATCAATTATCCAAATGTCTTGTTCATTTTCTCTTTTATTCTTTTTTGATCTCTCATTCTTAATTAGGATATCCGAGACTCAAACTTGAAATGAACTCACATATTTATATTCCTTTAAATTATACTATTGTAATGGTGGGATGAGGGTGGGGATAAGAGAAATCATTATTTTTATTCTTTTATTTTGAATGCCGGATACACACAAAAGAAAAATGCAATATTCGTACATATTTGCTTAATTAAGTCATCATTTATTGAACTAATTATTTATATATGAATGCATCGTTATTTTTCTCCTTTTTTCTCGTTTGTCATAAATTGAAAAAAAAAAAAGATGGACAAATGGCCTAAAATGCCCTAAAACTATGAGATTTGGTACAATATTGTCTCCATCCACCTTAATTATGAGTATGATCCGTTAGACATAAGGGTATTTTTGAGCCAAAAGATTGACGTCTTCAGGGGCATTTGGGGTTCAGGGGTATTTGGGGGACCAAAGGTGGATGGAGTATAGTTTTGTACCAATTCAAATAGTTGAACGGTATTTTAGGCCTTTCTCCGTTAAATTAATGGATTATTTCTGTCGAAAATTCAGTTAGTTACATGGGAAAAAATAAAGGCATAATACATAAATATGTATTTTAATTTAACTTTAGCAGACATTTATGCCCTCTAATTTTGAATATGTATAAATAGACACTTAAATTTGTATAAAATTGAATAAGTAGATACACACATCCTATGTGTCATAATACATATAGGACGACACGTAAGACATAAAATTGTCATGTAGAATATCACGTAAAACGAATGTATTTATTTGTTCAATTTAATATGTTTAAGTGTCTATTGGTTCACATCCAAAGTTGGATGTCATATATATCAGCTGAAGCCAAGTTGAAAGGCATGTTTACGTATTAAAATGTACTAAAAAAGGGGTATGTAGTAAAAGAGGAGGCCTTATCACTAAAAGTTGTGGTAGAATGGTGATTAGTCTTCTCCTTTAACTAAATGTTTCGAGTTCAAATAACATGCCTTTGGTAGAAAATATTTTACTCTCAAAGTGGAACGTGTGAATTCAAATACCAAATATCAGGTGTGAAATCAAAAAAATATTTCCACAACTTTGAGGTGCTACTATTCACTCTCCCTCACATGAATATGTTGTTAAATTTTGAAAGCGACTAAACAACAAACACATGTTTGACTTTTAACACTAGGTTAAAAATGGATATGTACGATTTTAGATTGTGATTTTATATGGTATAATTAATTTTTGTATGTGATACACTTTTTGACTAGTGAAACGAATTCAATGATCCTAAAAACTAAACAGCATTTGGCTCCAAATTCCTAAATATTCTTGGTAAATCATTTTTTGGTGAAGTTTAACCACACATTTGAAATATTTGACTAATTCAAAAATATGATTTTTACTCATAAGTTCTAATAATTATTAAAAATACATTTAAGTTTGTATTATCATTTTATAATGAACATGTTCCGTTAAAAAATAACCTTATAACATAATTAATAACAATCAACAACAACAACAAAATCACAATATGGCAAGAAAATACATTAATTGCATACTCAAATTTGTCATCGATTAGGGATGAATTATAACCCACTAAAACAATTTTTTTTTCTCACTTTTGTCACTCAAATCATAACTCAAACTTTTCCATAGGAGGTAGATAAATATTAGTTGGAATTAATAAAGGATGATATTTTTTTATAAAATATAAAAGTTTGAAGTGATTTTCAAATTTCTTGAAAGAACATGACTGTTATGAAAAATCATTTGTTTATGAAAGAACATGAACTTTATGAAAAGTCATTCATGAAAGATCACATGACTCTTATGAAAAGTCATATGTTCATGGAAGAACATGATTCTTATGAAGAGTCATCTCATAAGTTCTATAAATATAAAGATTCTTTAGAAGTAGCTAAAGAAAAATCTGCAAGTATAAACAAAGGGCTTTGTTGTATCTTTGAAGAGAATTGTTTGTATTTACCCCAATATGTATATGAACAATATCTCTTTAAAGAAAGCGATTACATGCCTCAGAACCATCTTCTTCTTCAATTATATTTCCTACTATTTTTTTCTAACATTAAGTGCTACTGTGCAATTTTACTATCTTTTGAAAACCCACTTTTTAAGGTGTTCTAAGTATAAAACTACTTTAAGAACAATACTTGGAAAGAGATGTTGTGTTATGAAGGTGAATATAGCGTCATGCGGAAGCTTATAATTTGCAAATCATATGCAATAAATTAAATAACAAATAAAATTATACTAAAAGACATAATATTATTATATGAAAACTAATATAAAAGGAAAATATTATAAATTGTTGAGAGAATAAATCTCCCCATAAACAAGACTCTTTAAATGACTATATTGTGGATTCTATTGTATTATACTATGAGAATAAGGATCTTCAATTTATAGATCTCCAAATTTTTCCTCTAAGGAAAGAATAAATCAAAAATCAAATATGGAAGAAAATTATATTTTCCTTTCAGAAAAAATTCAAGCATTTATGATAATACATTGACTTTTCTTTAAGGAAAAAAAATTAACTTCAAATAAGAAAAGAAAATCAGGGCAAAACTCTAACAAGAGAATCGTCACTTAATTTTTTTAAAGAAACTAAGAAAACTAATACTATAAAAAGACTTGAAACATCTAGAGGAGCTCATATTTAAAAATATAGATCTGTTTAACTTTTTTTTTGAGTTGGTCGAGAGATTGAAAAAAAATTATTGAAAAAAATAAAATGTGATAATGTATAAATATTATATAAACAGTGCTCATAAATATTATATATATAGTTATAAATCATATATATTCAAAGAGATATTAAGATTCATCCTTATTAACCGGAGAATAAAATAGGCCTCGAGGATAATATCAGAGCCACTGCTTAGCCCACACCAAGGAAAGGCTGAAGGAACTATACACGATTATATATTTATATACATAATATCAATATATTACATTGTTATTCCCATCTTAGGATGGATGTGTGTTTATGATTTGTAATTTCTAATTTAGTTTAACTATAAAATTTAACTTCTGAATGGAACAATATATGCCTAGTAAATAAGTAGAGAAGCAAATAAAATAAAAATAACTAAAAATAACAAAGAAATATCTGATTAAAGATTATTGTTGAATATGATCTCAAGAAAGTAGAGTAAAATGTATGAAAAATAAATTAAACAATTTAGAAATCTAACCTTGGGTTATTGAGAGTGGTAAGAGGGGAAGAAGATTGCTTAATTTGATGCTTTTGGGTTTAGAGAAATGGAAACTGAGAATATAATTAAACCAAAGAGGGTCTATGATTTTCCACTTGTAAGTATTTTAATGCTCTTTTAGAGTTAATTAATGAAGTTGGTGGTGGCGGCTACTTATTTATTATTATAGAAAGACTTGCTTTTAAGCAATTAATTTAAAATAATAGTCAATTTAAGATAATGATGTTTTGACATAGTATGGTGACTAGTGAGTCATAAAGAAAATAACATGCCTCTGGTAGAAAATATCTCAAAATGGAACGCATGAATTCAAATACTGAATATCAAGTGTGAAATCAAAAAGATTTTTCCACAACTTTGAGGTGCTACTATTCACCCTCCCTCACATGAATATGATGTTGGATTTTGAAAGCGACTAGACAACAAACACATGTTTGACTTAAGTTAAAAATGGACATGTACGATTTTAAATTGTGATTTTATATGGTATAATTTATTTTTATATGTGATTATACTTTTTGACTAATGAAACGAATCTTTAACTAAATGTTTTGAGTTCAAATAACATGCCTCTGGTAGAAAATATTTTACTCTCAAAGTGAAACATGCAAATTCAAATACCAAATATCAGATGTGAAATCAAAAAGATTTTTCCACAACTTTGAGGTGCTACTATTCACTCTCCCTCACATGAATATGATGTTGGATTTTGAAAGCGACTAGAGTATTTGGTTAAATTCTTCACAAAGCTTGAAAAAAGGGGACATAGGGACCTGTGGAGGATTAAAATTTAACTTCTGAATAGATGTGTGATGTGTCTTCATAATTTGTAATTTCTAATTTAGTTTAACAACTCTAAAATTTTACTTCTTAATGGAACAATATGCCTAGTAAATAAGTAGAGAAGTAAATAAAATAAAAAGAAGTTAAAAATAAGCAAGAAAAATCTGATTAAAGAATATTACTGAATAATGATGTCAAGAAAGTAGAGTAAAATGTATGAAAAAAAAATAGAACAGTTTAGAGTTTAGACATCTGACCAAGGTTATTGAGAAGATTACTAATTAATTTGATGCTTTTGGTTTATAGAAATGAAAACTGAGAAAGACTATATTGAACAGAGATGGACTTTTTTTTTTTTTTGGTTGGTTTCACACCAATGTGTGGTACCCACATTGGAGATGGAAGACTTTAAATGTAGAAGAATGATATTAATACGAGTCCGGAGATAAAAGTCGAACCGAATCGACTAATGCATACCTCTAAGAAGAATGATGTAAAAACGAGTTCGGAGATAAAAAGATTAAAAAAAAATTATCAAAATTTCAAAATGGCAAATGATTTGTGTATGAAACCAAACGGGCAATAATGCAAGGGTCACGTGTTACGCGTTAACAGCATAAAACAAAGCTCATAACATCATGTGTCTTCTCTTTAAAAGGCGGTTGACATACCTTTAAATAAAAAAAGTCAGCTGGCATTTTCCTTTTTTCATTTAATTATTTTTTATTTTTAGCTATTTTAATATAGAAAGAGGGTCTGATATACCTCTCAACTTTGTCATTTAGATTTGTTATACTTTTCGTTATGAAAGTGACTCATATATTTTTACCGTTATATAAATGATTCACATATTCTCATACCGTTACAAAAAGAGCTCGCATATACCCTTCATCTAAAGGAAGTGAAACATTAGTTTTAAATTTATATTTTTTTACTTTATTTAAAAAAAAAATAATCATGTAGGGGTATATATGATCCGTCTAGCAATATTCAAGATATATTTTATTCTTTATCCTTCTATCAAAGTTCGAGATAGATTTTAATATTTTTCATACATTAATTGTTTTTTTACTTCTTTGATTATCATTATTTCAGTTGCTTGTTCTTATTTTATTTTTTCTAACATTCTTTAGTGTAAAGAAAAAAAATTAAAACTATTTTTTGTGTGGCTATATTTAATTTAAAACTATTTTTCGGCTATATTGTAATTTAGTTTTTGTATTTGTAAAAAAAGGGCATTTATAATAAATTTTACAACAAAATTAGTGAAACATTAATAAATTTGACCATCAAAATAATAAATTTAAATTAGTCATTGAAACAAAAAAGTCAAAAAAATAAATAAATACGTGCTAGGAGGATCAAATATGGATATATTTTTTAAAAAAATTAAAAAAATATTTTTTTTACTTCCATTAGAGGAAAATGGTATATGTGAGTCATTTGTATACAAATAGGGATATATATGAGTCACTTTCATAACGAGGGTATATCAGGTCTAAATGATAAAGTTGTGGGGTTTATCAGACAATTTTTCCTTTCAATAGTCTCTTTTCATTCTTTATATAGTCATTTTAATATTTTAATTATGTTAACATTTTTTTAAATTTCATTCTAGTAATTTACACCTTGTTTGGGTGGTTGTACTGTATTGTTAGTCTAAATGTAATGTTTGTGTTGGTTGTTATTTAAATTCTATTCTATTGTATCGTTTAAATCTATTGTTAGATAACGACGAAAAAATCTATTTTATGTAACAACCGCTTTAATATGTATATTATGAAATAACAAGTAACAACCATTCAACCTTCATACAAAAATGAATTGGTATGTTGGTCTATAAATAGTGAAAATCTTCTAATGATAATGATAAAATTGTTGCTAATCTGAGTTTAAAAACAGTACTACTGATTTCAATAAACTTTGCAGAAGCACGAAATTACCAAAGTTTAATGAACCAGTGAAGAACAGAAGAACATAAATTAATTCACAAACTAAAATATGTAAAAACGTACCAGAATCTGGAAAAACGGAATAGAAAAGATCAAGTCCACTGAATGCACAGTGTCCCCTTAAGGAAATTATTCCCCTCTAGTATCTGAGGTTTGATTTGGAATATGTTCTCCCAGGATAGAATGATCTCAATCACTAGTGTATTGATACCCAAAACTCTGGTGTCAGCGAGCCACTCAACAGGAGTAAAGTACACGAAGTAAATTTGTGCAGAAGATGATGAAGAAGACAGAAATTTTCGTAAGGAAAAAGTCAGAAGAATCAGTGGTATTTATAACCAAGATCATCATGAATATAAATGCATAATCGTGATTCCGTAGAACACAAATGTTGGTATGGATTATACGGCACAGTGAGCAACATATACTTGTCTTCTGTGAGTTTTCTCAAGCAGAACTCACGCACTACATCACCATTAATTCTCATTCCGGAGACCATTATTAGGCTTCTGTTAAGCAAATCACTCAAGCAATTTCGAGATGCTTCCTCCATGTTCTTTGTTTCAGAATTCAATACAAACTCTTCAGCCATCCACAACTTCAGCAGATCGACCACTGGGATCTTATGGTCTACTGGAAACAATGCCATGTAAAAAAGGCAAGGCTTTAAGTGGTCTTCTAAATGGTTATAACTTGATTGTATTACCTTCATACTCTGCTCTCCTAAAGCAATGGAACTTAAGTCATTTGCAACCTCAAGCCACAAGGACGACTCCCTATCCATTTTTGCAATCATTCCAGCAATCAGGACAACCACAAGAGGCAATCCCTTGCAGTGTAGGGCAACTTGCAACCCTGCTTCCAGTAGATCCGGGGGACAACTCTCTCCTTGAAATACCTTCTTCTCCAATAATTTCCAACTCTCTCCTTGAAATACCTTCTTCTCCAATAATTTCCAACTCTCTTTGGACGTTAGAAATCTAAGATAATAAGGATCACCGTGGTGCTGAAGATGCTTAGCCACTTGTTCAATTCATGTTATGACCACTACTCTGCTTCCATATTCACCTTGAGGGAAACATATTCCCCAATCTTCCCATGCCTCGACATCCCAAATGTCATCTAACACGATAAGGTATCTCTTGCCTATTAGACTCTTGCGCAACATGTCAGCTATGTCATCGTCCTCTTTGATTTCGCTATCATCATTTGTTGCTTGTTTGAAAATCTCATCTAATAACATCCTCTATTATATGCTTGCGACACAGCACACCATGCTTTAACATCAAAGTGATTAACAATAGAGGGATTATTGTATACCTTTCTTGCCAAAGTTGTTTTACCTAGTCCAGGCAATCGATAGATGGAGATAAGATTCCGCTCCTTAGTTCCTCGTATCAATTTCATCATTATAATTTCTGCATCTTTCTCAAAGCCCACAGCTCCATCATCATAAATTGATGTAATACTATGTTTGTTTGAAGGCTCTCCGGAAGAAAGAGTTCCATCATCATATAATTTCAGTATTTTGTGATTTGTAATTTCTAATTTTGTTTAACAACTCTAAAAGCTTAATATAACCAAGAAAAATGCGATTAAGGAATATTCATTGAGTAAAGATGTAAAGAAAATATAGTAAAATGTATGTTGAATATGAGAAATAAAATCTAACCTTTGGTTATTGAGAAAAAAATTGCTTAATTTGATGTTTTTGGGTTTAGAGAAATGGAAACTGAGAAATTAATTAAACCAAAGAGGATCGAATGGTTTTCCACTTGCAAGAATTTTAATGAGCATCCATTTTAGAGTTAATTAATGAAGTTGGTGGTGGCTGCCTGGCCGGTACTTGAATATTCATTAATTAAGAATACTCCGTCCGTCTGTCCTCTTTTGAATTGACACACCTTTTAAGAAAATAATTATTGATATAGTGAGATTATCATTTTACTCATATTAATTATGAAGTGAATGAATTAAAACTTAAAATTTTCAAAAAGTTCTACATTTTTCAAAGTAATTAATTGAGGATATAACAGGTAAAGAAAATCGTCCTTTCTTAGTTTATCAAAATAGACAAGTAACTAGAGATAACTAAAAAAATAAAATAAAGTGGACCAGAGGGAGAGGGAGTATTACTTTACTATTATTATAGAAAGATTTGCTTTTTAGCAATTAATTTAAAACAAGTAGTCAATTTAAGATAAAGAAAAAACCTAGCGGAGTGTACCATGGCTACTGCCAGCAATGCCTGGCCGCCTCTTCCAGGTGGAGAGCCACCACCAGTACCTGTAATACCTTCGTACTTGAACTCCTTAACCCCAAAAACTGCCAAACCTAAACACTTTATTCCCATAAAGGACATAACTTATGTACATTGTGAACCAACAGTCTTGTGGGATGAAGAAGAAGTGGATAATATGATTATACAAGATTTGGAATTTGCTGTCATCGGAAAATTCTCTTACGGATAGCCCGAGTTGGAGGAAATACGAAAATTTGTGCCTCTTCGGTGCGAGATCAAGGCAGAATGCAAAATAGGCTTTATAAGAGATAGACATGTTTTAATTCGACTCACCACCATGGAGGATTACGTACACGTAATGTCAAAACCTGCATACTTTCTTCGTGCCAAGGATGGGTTCTATCAGATGAGGCCCCTTAAGTGAGAACCATGGTTTAATCCAGAGGCAAAAAACAACCACGACACTAGCTTGGATCTCGTTTCCTGGTTTGTCCCCTAATTTCTTTGTTCAAGAGTCCTTATTTACTATGGCTAAGGCAGTTGGAAAGCCTCTACATGTGGATATGGCTACTAAAAATAAATCCAGATCAAGGTGGAAGTTGATCTTTTGAGAGATTTTCCCAAACGAATTAATGTTGGAGTGAAGAAGGCTAGTTCGGGGGAAATCATATCAAAATGGATTAACATAAAATATGATTATATGCCAAAGTATTACAAAACTTGCAAGCTTCAAGGGCATACAGAGATGGAGTGTTTTGTTCTTCATCCAGAGTTAAAAGTATTGAATGATGAAGGAGAAAACAATGGTGATAGTCAACATCAAAATAAAGGATAAAAAATTCTAGCAAGTAGTAAGGGTGTAGGGACCCCAACTCAGAAGCATGAAGTTAGGATTAATGAAGAAACAAAGATGATGGACTTTCAAAATAGAGGGACAGGAAGACAAAAGAGAAATCCTAATCTACAAGTCTAGAACATAACAAAGGATATGCGAGCTTTTACCCCAAACAAAGGGAAAAGACCTCAACTAGAGAAGATAGCAGAGATCCTAATGGTGAATTCTTTTGTTGCACTGGATAACAAGGAGGAGGAACAAGTGGAGAAGGATCCTAAGAAAGCACATGATAGCTCTTGTAAATCTTGGGTTGAATCATCCTTTGGAAAACAAAAATCCCAGCTCTAAAGGACACAATAACATATGATGTTGAAGATGCTGAAAATTCTGGGCAGTATGTTTTGCAAGTGGAAAACAAAAATCAAACTAAGAACTGGACACTGGTTGCACACAAAAAGTCAACTAGTAGTCGGAGTCTTTCCCCTACTAGTCAAAATAATTCTCCATGTAGTGAAAATGGTCCGACTGGAAATTTTGCATGACAGTGAGAAGAGGCAAGATACTAGTAATGCCTCAAGAGACCTACTATGTCCGAATAACTTTGATGCTTTATTGAAGACTACTGGAAAGCAAGTAAGGTTAACAGAGAATGACCATGATTTGATCCAAGAAAAACAAGTCTCACCACCTGCTTTAAATAGCAAATTAAGTCCAGAAGCTCCTGTATTTGTGCCTAAATCTGTGCTTGCAAGGAAGAAAGAGTCAAGTGCCTTAGTGTCAAATACAATTGATTTGGGTGAGGATTCTCTTGATGAAGATGGAGTGGATTTGGGTGAGGATTCTCTTGATGAAGATAAGGAAGACAATATGCTTGACATTTGCTTTGATAGAGTGGCTAGGGAAGGGGATATATCACCTAGGCAACAAAGAAGTGGAAGCAACAAAAGCAAAAAGAAGACATATGGAAGGCAACATAGTTGGGACGGTAAAATGACTGACGAGTTTGTTCCAAGGCACCTATCGATGTGATAAGCAAAGCAAAATCATTTGACAGTATCAATAGGTTCAACTAGATCCAATAAATCAGTAAATAAGGTATGAATCATCAAGTGTTGTTGGACAAGTTTGAAGAAGAAGACGAGAAAAAAATACTTCAAGTTACTTTTGATAGACAATCAATCTTTTTTAATTCATGCTTTAGTAATAGAAAGTTTGAGGCTGGTAACTCAACTTTCTTCTTGATTGACATATTTTTACATTATTTAAGCATTTTCATTTGTAATATCATCATGGAATGTATTACAAACTTTGAGATGATAAAAAAATACTGAGTTCTCTCTAGCTCTTATTTTCTTCATGCTTGTTAGCTAGCAGAAGTTAGGTACTTCATTATGATTAGTAAGGTAAGGCCAAGCCCCCCTTGCTTGTACTTGTCCCTATTGATATTTTTTATGTTTAATAAAAAATCGCTAGACACTGTCTAGTAGTAAAAAAAAAAAAAAGATAAAGATGTTTTAACATAGAGTGAGTCATAAATTTATTACTGTATTCCTTAAGAGATACACACTGTTTTAATTATTTATTTGATCGAGAACTCAAATTTATTTTCTTCTAATGAAATGAAGAAACAGGTATCACAATTAGAGTTGTTAATGTGAGCTAATTTTAAATGTTAGTTAGATATGAACTTAAGCTAATTTGATTCATGATATAAAATTAAGTTTTGTTTGGACATGCGATATGAATTTTTTGTATTGTATATTTTCTCATAAATATAAGAATTTCATATAATATAAAACTATTAAAATAACCCTAATTGTTTATTCAATCTTACCAAATAAACAAGAAATTATAAAATCGCATAATAAACTATTACAAGGCTATTTGTTCTCCACTTAAGTAATTGTTTCATCTAACTTTAATTGATCAAACTTTAATTCAATTTAAAAAAATTGAACATAAATTATAGCGTACTATTCTTTAATATAATCCTCTCACATAGTACAAAGTATGTACAATCTCCTCATGTTGACCTTGCATTTCTCGATCATATAACCAAGAAGACGAACCAACATTGTTAATTTGAGTCATTTATTGGTCAATATCATCCACAACTATATTTTCATGCTCATAGGCCATAAATATTTCATCACTCCTTTGGTATTCTCACAAATATTTATGTAACACTGCACAATAATCTATGACAATTTCCACTTGTGTGTCAATATCATAATGGTTCATGTCTAGTTTCACTTGTGTGCAATTACACATTTTCAGTGCATTAATTGTTAGGATCGAAAATAAGCAGGTGTAATGCGGAAGCTAGCAAAGCAAATCTCGAAAGACCATGAGTAAGAAGACAAACGAGAAATATATCAAAAGACATAAAGATTTAACGTGGTTTGGTCAATCGACCTACATCCACAAAGGAGATGAGAAATCCACTATATAAGCATGAGAGTACAAAATATAGAGAGAAATAATCTCAATCAATTCACTCGAAATACATGGGAGGTTCACACAAGTGATAACGTATCAAACTTGTGTCCCACAAATTCTCCCCCTAACTAAAACTCTCAAAGTCCCTATAACTACATTGTGAATGCTGATTAAGTTAGAAGGAACAAGCCTTTATTTATAGAGTGCTAAACATTTTCCTACAAAAAAAGGACTAGGCAATCCTAAACCTTTTCCTAAAAGGAAAACCTATTTATGGTTAGAAACTCAGGGCAATTAATACCCAACAAATCTCCCCCTTGGCCTGAATTTCTAACAAAATAAATTTGTCCACCTTCTTCACATAATCTTCAACAGGTTGCATCTCTTCTCCATAATCTCCTCCATCAAATCTATGTCTCAACACAGAGAACCTCTCTGAAACAATTTCTCCAACAAAAATCTTCATTACTATTGTCAAAAAGATTGCGGCTAGAGCTACACCCGCCAACAGATAAACACCCATCTCTAACCTGGCTCCATCATTGAACCATGACTCTGATACCACTTGTTAGGACCGAAAATAAGCAGGTGTAATGCGGAAGCTAGCAAAGCAAATCTCGAAAGACCATGAGTAAGAAAACAAACGAGAAATATACCAAAAGACATAAAGATTTAACGTGGTTTGATCAATCGGCCTACATCCACAAAGGAAATGAGCAATCCACTATATAAACATGAAAGTACAAAATATAGAGAGAAATAACCTCATCTAATTCATTTGGAATACAAGGGAGGTTCACACAAGTAATAATGTATGAAGCTTGTGTCCCACAAATTCTCCCCCTAACCAAAACTCTCAAAGTCCCTATGACTACATTGTGAATGCTGATTAAGTTAGAAGGAACAAACCTTTATTTATAGAGTACTAAACATTTTCCTAAAAGGAAAACCTATTTATGGTAAGAAACTCAGGGCAATTAATACCCAACATTAATTTCTTGCTAAAATCAAAAATATTGGAAGTAGTGATTATCAAACATACATCACCAATTTTGTCATTTTTTATATTAAATTGCTTTAAACATTTTCGTATGTAGCCGAAAGAAAAGTTTTTTTTTTAATTATGAAAAACCAAAAAAAAGTATTACTCCCTCCATTCTTATTTATAATCATCAAATCTATTCTTACTTTATCATTTACATTCACCAAATTTAAAGTAATAATAAATTTTATGTTGGTGAGAATAATAAATTTTAAAAAGCACTGATGTGATTATAAATTTTATTTACATATGAAATAAATGATTAGTAGATATAATTGTCGGGTTGTTTTAACAAAATATAAACTTGTGGGTCAAATTTTGTATTTAAAAATTTCAAATCATGATATGGAATTTCCAAATCATAATTTTTGGAGGATATAAGATTTCATCTCATGATATGAAATCATGAAGTGAAATCATGATGAAATCACATGTCCAAACGCTGATTCTATGTCACGATTCCATATCATGATATGGTATCGCATGAAAAAAACACCTACTTAATCTTAATTCTTTATGTGCATGATTGATTTGGAAGATCAGTTCTAATGAAGTTTTTTAAACACACACGCGCACCAAATATTTTTCTTTTGCACTTATATACAAATATGGATCTATATAAGGTATCAAATGTGAGTTCTCGGATTTTTCTATATTTACATTGAGAAATCTATTAAATATTATTTGTTGTGAAAATCAGTAACAAAGTAAATTCTTGGTGGAGTTACAGAGAAATGAATTAGCTAATGTTTTGTTGCTCCCATCAATAAAAGTTTGATTTCCATTGGACATTCCATCACTTCATTTGAGAAAAGAATATGATAGACTCATCAGTTTGCAGAGGCGTATTCAAGATTTCGAGATGATGGGTGCATTTGTTATGAAATAGAAACAGTTAAAAATTAAAATTATAGTTCCAAATTTGAAATGCTTAATTAATTAAAACGTCAAAAGTGTCAATAACCACTTAGAGAGATGTTAGCAAATTTTAGAAAGAAAAATAAAATAAGATAGATATAAAAGTCAAATTTCTAACCACACTAAGAGGTGAACCCAATCATCGTCGTATTATATAATACTTCGAGTGTGGGTTCACACATTTATATTTGATAAAAAATAAAAAAATATAATACTACTATATATGATTTCGGGAGGGGAGCATGGGTTCACGTAAACCTGGCTCTCCCTCTTGCATACGCCTCTGCAACTTTGCGATTTAAAGCTGAGAGAAGTTATAACCCTAATTATAAAAATGGTCCTTTTCCCTTTTTAAAAAGGGGAAGTAGTGTCCGTTAGCCAATAAAATCATATTTGAGTCATTTGGCTAATGGCAAA
>JAJOOB010028577.1:0-19557 GCA_029582485.1 Solanum tarapatanum | reverse complement strand
ATAGAAAAATAAAATTTAGTTCTAACTAGTCGTAGCTAAAGACATTAACGAGTAAAAACATTTTAAATTAAAGGGGGACACAAAAGTGTCAATTAACAATGGGGGGTTTTGCCACTAGTAAGTAAAAACAACAAAATAAACAAGGATTTCTAAGCAATGAGAGGGGATCCCTGAGATGTGATGGGAATATGGGTTAAGCTAGATTATTGGGTACATGCTTTCGATAGAAGATTCATAGAATAATTGTGACTAGGCTAAACTTTAAGGGGGATAAGCTCTCTCTCTCGCAACTTACCCCGTTTCAAATGCGTTCCTCTAGGACACCCACTTGCCGCATGAAGACCAGCCTTCGCCTTAATCCACTCACTCTCTCGAGCTACTTGTGTGGACATGGGACTAGGGTTCACTCTCTCGAGCTGAACCTCATGTCGACCTACTCATACCGGCCATCAATTTAGTGGTTTTAGTTTCACGACCTCTCTCTCTCGCAAGCCGAAAACACATAAATAAACTTGTATTTGCAACTACAAATTCATTAAATTTATCCACAACCAGTAAACGAAATCACATTTAAACTACGAATAGACTATCAACAAACAAGACCCAACAATTATCTTAACCCATATTCGCTAAATCACACCCTAAGAATTGGGCTTTTTAGCCACACATCAAGAGATATACATTTATACCTAAATGATCTTGCATTCAAATGGGTATGAAGATTTAAGTCTTGTTACAGGCCAAGAATGAAGAATCCAAGAGACCCAAGTCCAAAATCCTTGGAGATGAAACCCTCTTATTCTTCAAGTCTTCAAAACCCTCCCAAAATTAGAGAAAAAAATATGAAAAAGTACTATTCTATATGAAAATTATCACAATTGTTCAACTCTATGTGAAATTATAATAATTGTTCCACACTAAAACTAAAACTCTAACTTGTATTTATAGTTTTCACATATTTGTGTTGCGGCGGATCGTTCGCGTTGTTAGTCAGAATCGCCGATCAACTCGGCGATTCACCCTTTGGTATAGTTCATCGCCGTCTTTCACCAGCCTTCAGCCTCGTCATGCTCGGGTCATTGGGTGGCATGGTACTACTTCACGGAACTGCTCGGCAATGCGTCGACTGCTCCCTTTATTCGCCGACTTGATCCTTTTCTTCAGGGCTCAGCACACTAGAACAAAAGGCGAAGTAAGACCCTTCGGCAACTCGCCAAGTGCACTCGACTATCCTCAGACCTTTATTTCTTCTATCTTTTCAGCCTTTTCATTCCTTTTTGTGACATAGTGTCCATGCTTTCCTTAAAACTTCAAATACCTGAAGCTTAAGGGTTTTCATTTGATATTGAGATAAAATAAGCATTTGAGGACAAAATTTCTATTAAAATATAGCCCTGAATGAGTCCAATTTGTGGACTCATCAACACCCCCAACTTAAAATTCTACCTATCCTCAAGCAAGCTCAAGTTCAGCCGTTCAAAAAGGGTGTCTCGAACAATGCTACACAAGACTCAATCATGAATACACACAACAAGACTCAATTTACTTATGCAAAGATCAAATGTGCACTCAAAGATTCAAGTTGTGACTCACCAATATCAACGAATCTCATGCTCACAATACTTGCTTCAAATGCAAGTTCAAGCTCAACTATAGTGTTCAAATGCCCTAACAGAAAGAATTATTCCATATTCACGCAATGGTTTCACAGTTTATAGTTTTGGAATCAGATGCAACACTCACACTCACAAAGAAGAACATAATGGATAATTTTACCCATAGGTTTTCCCGTATTTTCCAATCAACATTTGTTTCAGCTCACTCAAGATCAAAAACGTGTTTTCAACGCTTGTAATGGGGCTGAGTGCAAATGTATGGTCATTTAGGCTCAGTGACTTTCATCCTCATGAAATGTGGTGCTCTCAACACTTCCTTTCCTTTTTCCTTCATCATTTTCATTAGTGCATCATAGGTCATCCTATTATTCGTTTCCCATGAATTGTTAGGAAACCCCATTTCTTTTTCATTCTTTTTCTTTTTGTTTTCTGTCTTTTCTTTTGTCTTTTTTTTATATGGAGGGGTTACATTTTTCTCAAAATCATGGGTAAGAGGAGACTTTTCTTGCACTTCTTGACCTATCTTTTCAACACACCCCAACTAAGACTTTTGGTCTAAGTTGGCTATTCAACTAACCACAACTTCATGAGGATTATGGGTGATGGATAAAGAAAGGTCATTGCTTTCATCAAGTTTCTTCCAAACAAAAGGGAAAGGCTCGAAGGGTGTTAAAAAAAGAGGTATATGTCAAATTGGCTCACACTCGTAGAAGTTGTCTAAGATCATATCAAGAGATAGCATCACTTAGTTGACCGGACCAAGGGGGCAAATTCTAGGATCTATCATGCATAGTTAACAAGTAAGCTCATCACACTAGGCATTGACACTATAAGTCAAACAAGACTTCACACTTTCGCTAGTGTGCAATGATAATCACAAGAGACTCGATTCGATACTAGGCTAGTCAAAACGAGATACAAAGAGTTCACACATTGTCTATGCAACTTCATTTGGCCTCATTGTAGCCGCGCATTCATGTTCGTTTGATTAAGATCACTATTCAAGTCATCGATATTGATTGGAACCAAGACTCAATTTTTTGCAAAAGAACAGCCACATTCAAGAGCATATAACGGGTGGCGAAAATGTGTGAAAAATTTAAATTTTTTCGGAAAGAAGGGTCAAAATCCTTTTTTCAATTATAACAAAAGGGAGCCATAAGCTCAAAAATCCACAAAAATGCCGTATAAGCGCAATTTTATACAAAACAGCCTAAATATAAATAAAGCACGACTATTAACACAAAAGGTATGGGACTCACCCCACCACAAATAAAAACATTTGTCCTCAAATGCAAACAAAAGTGTCCAAAATGATAATTAAAGAAAGACAAAGAGGGAGGTGAAGAAGGGATCCTGTCTAGGCAATCGCTCCTTCTGTCTGGGCATCAGTACTCGGAGTGTTGTCATTCTACTTCTGGTTCTCTTTTTCTTTTCGCTCTGCTTCAGCTTCTGCAGCAATATTAGCCTCGATCATATTGTCCAACTCTTGAGCTGCCACAAAGGCGTGTATCGCATTGATGAACCCTCGAGCCCACGAAGGGACATTAGGGTCGATATTCATCCTCCTCCTCGAATTTGCTGTCTTGTCCTCACTCCTTGCAGTTCTTCTGAACTTTTGTGCTCTTATGTGTCTGGGTGGTATGCTTTTTCCTGCAAATTTTGGTCTGGCCATATATGCAAAGTCTTAAGATAATGTTAGAACATATTTGACAACCAAAACATAGACATTCAGATGCAGAAAGACTAGATAGTCCATTCGGCGTACCGCCGAATACATTCGGTGAGCCACGGACAATCCGCCGAAGGTCATAGTGCAGAAAGAGTTAGGGTTGCAGACAAACGGTGAATAAGAAGATTTTCGGTGAGTCGCCGAGTGCTCTAGGCGACCTCATACTTCTCGCCGAAAGTTACAGACGCCATAACAAATAAAGCATTATAATAAGAGCGAGATAGGGTAATTAGGTGAACTGCGGAATATTTTGGTGAGTTCATCACAGCTCGCCGAATGACCCAACGTGCCTATTTTTTATCCAACTTCTCAAAATCAGCCCCGCAACCCCCCGAAAACACAATTTAAGCACAAAAAAGCAAAAATTTGACCAGGACCCATAACATACGAATACCACTCATCACACATTAACTCCACTCGATACATTGGAGAACAAGATTTCACAGTTTAGGCAATAAAGGCGGGGTTATCGAAGAAAAATTGACACATAAACAATTAAACCCAATCAGGGAGGTTCGGCAAATTTCGACAAGATTACATTATATGCAAATGAGTACAATTTTGACAAGATAATTATAGGGTTCGGTACACTAACCTTTTGTGCTATTGGGATGCTGGGAAGGAATGAACTCCGACTCTAAGCACAAATCAATCAACCAAAATACTTTGAAAATGCAAGTAATATAAAACTAGAGTGCAGGTGTGAGCTTGGGAAGGTGAAAAAGTGAGGGAAGGAAATGAAGTTGAAAATTTTTAAACCTTTTGCTGAGAGACTGTCCAGTTTTCATCCATTCGATGATATTAGTTCCAATCGCCAACCTTCTCGGTGAGTAACAAAGTGAGCACTTGATTCACCGAGTTATACAGGACTTTCAGTCAGCGTGAGGGTCCAAACAACGGTCTTCCTCGCAATCGCCGATATGGTTGGCGACTAGCCAATGCTTCTTGATATCGCCGAGTTTTACATACAACATCATGAATTGGTTTTGGGCCTACCGGCGTTCTAGGTTAGAGTCACCAAACCAATCGACGTCTCACAGACTGAGCCTATTGCTTGCCAACCTGCACTTTTCGTTCACTTTCCACAATTCCATCTGCACAATCAACACACCATTATTTTATCAAAGCAAAAAGAAAGCAATAAATGGTTTTGGGTTGCCTCCCAAACAACGCCTCAGTTAACATCGTGGAATGATGCAAGTCCACCTTCAAACCTCGCTCTTGAGATTAGCCATAGTATCACTAGGCAAACCCCCTTGCTGTCTTGGATTTAGGTGAGACGAGATATGACCCATCTGGGTCTCCAACTGCTTGATTGAAACAGAATGGGAGGTGACGATCTGGCTAAGGGTAGAAACATCTTCTTTCATGCATTTCAGCATTTTATCTAACCCTTCAACTTCGTTGAGGATACGCAAGAGCATATCCTCAGACCTACCACCTTCCGAATCCTTGGGCTTCTGGCGCTACTGCAGAGGCACATATCTATCCTTCTCCCTATCTTTCCAGTTTGGATTTCGGTCACTCCAGTCACGATCTCTATCCTTCCAGCCTTCGTCCCTAGCCCAGCCTTGGTTACCACTTTGCCTTGGGTAATTTAAGCGGTAGCCTTGGTTAGCTAGAAAATTTACCTCCTCTTTTTATAAGGCTTCAAACTTCATCTCCTCAGGATTAGCACACCCTACCCCACAACATTGACACCACGGGCACCAACCCCCATGACATTTTTGGATAAAATATCCAGTTGCATCATGATTTTGGCCATGTTCTGGTCTCTCTCATTGTCTTTTTCAATCTTCACGTTGGATAGCTTGAAGGTGATAAGGGAGACTTGATCCTCGCGAGTGTACCACACTGTGTTGATGGTTGTCATGCAATCTAAAAGTTGGGTTGCTGTTGCGTATGGCTGTTGCATTAAGCCTCCAGGTGAGAGTTGGTCAGTGACACCTTTGTTTACCGAATCCACACTCCGGTAAAAGTATTGAAGTAGCACATTGTCCGGCAAATCGTGAGTTGGGGATTGCATCACCAACTTTTTGAACCTTAGCCAAGTTTCATGCAGAGGCTCTCCTTCTAGATGTTTAAAGCTCTAGATACTATCCAGAAGTGACATCATCTTCGAGGGACGGAATAATCGTAGTTGAAATGCGGTTACCAACTCCTCCCAGGAAGTGATAGATTCAGGTGGTAACTCGGCTAGCCACTTGCACACCACTCCTGAGAGATGTTTTTGAACGAGAATGGTCCGCACACATCTACAAAATTTCCAAGATGCTCGTGAGGATCCTCTTGAGCAAGTCCGCTGAAAAGTCCCTTGAGTTGCAAGAGTTGCAACATGGTACTCGTTATGTGGAACATTGCATTTCCCTCAACTAGGGGTAAATGGATGGATCCTACACCCCCCATGAGATGGGGGCCATTGATGTTGGGCTCTTGGACATCGTTGAGATTTCCAATGTCGTCTTGATGGCCTACCTGGCTACCGTTGCTACCATTAACACTCATGCTTTCTGAAATATTCACACAACAAACAAAACAAAAATAAAAATTAGGTAAGTAGACTACAACTAAGAAGAACAAAAATCCTACTAATCTAGAAATTCTCAAATAACACCATTCCCCGGTAGTGGCGCCATTTTGATGTTTGTGTAATCAAGACACAACTTCTGATGCAAGTGTCTGCAATCATGCAATAGTTTAGTAACCCAACCAATGGTTGGGATCGTCCCAAGAGAGTGGTTTTGACAATTTATAGAAAAAAATAAAATTTAGTTCTAACTAGTCGTAGCTAAAGACATTAACAAGTAAAAACATTGTAAATTAAAGGGGGACACAAAAGTGTCAATTAACAATGGCGGGTCTTGTCACTAATAAGTAAAAACAACAAAATAAACAAGGATTTCTAAGCAATGAGAAGGGATCCTTGGGATGTGACGGGAATACGGGTTAGGCTAGATTATTGGGTACATGCTCTCGATAGAAGATTAATAGAATAATTGTGACTCGGCTAAACTTTAATGGGGATAAGCTCTCTCTCTCGAGCAACTTACCCTATTTCAAATGCGTTCCTCTTGGACACCCACTTGCCGCATGAAGACCAACCTATGCCTTAACCCACTCACTATTTCGAGCTGAGTGTGTGGACATGGGACTAGGGTTCACTCTCTCGAGCTGAACCTCATCTTGACCTACTCACACCGGCCATCAATTTAGTGGTTTTAGTTTTACGATCTCTCTCTCGAGCAAGTCAAAAACACATAAATAAACATGTACTTGCAACTACAAATTCATTAAATTCATCCACACCCACTAAACGAAATCACATTTAAACTACAAATAGACTATCAGCAAGCAAGACCTAACAATTATCTTAACCCACATTGGGGTTTTGAGCCATACATCAAGAGATATAAATTTATACCTAAATGAGCCTGCATTCAAATGGGTATGAAAATTTAAGTCTTGTTGCAGGCCAAGAATGAAGAATCCAAGAGACCCAAGTCCAAATCCTTGGAGATGAAACCCTCTTCTTCTTCAAATCTTCAAAACACTCTCAAACTTAGAACAAAAATATCAAAAAGTACTATTCTATATGAAAACTATCACAATTGTTCGACTCTAAGTTAAAATTATAATAATTGTTCCACACTAAAACTAAAACTCTAACTAGTATTTATAGTTTTCACAGATTTTTGCTATAGCGGATCGTTGGGTGTCGTTAGTCGGAATCGTTGATCAACTCGGCGATTTGGCCTTTGGTGTAGTTCATCGTCGTGTTGCACCAGACTTCAGCCTTGTCGTGCTCTGGGTCATTTGGGCGGCATGGTACTGCTCCGCGGAACTGCTCAGTGATATGTCGACTGCTCCCTTTTTTCGCCAACTTGATCCTTTTCTTTAGGGCTTAGCACACTGGAATAAAAGGTGAAGTAATACCCTGCAACGACTCGCCAAGTGGACTCGGCGATCCTTAGGCCTTCATTTCTTCGTTATTTTCAACCTTTTCGTTCCTTTTTGCGACATAGTGTCCATTCTTTCCTTAAAACTTCAAATACCTGAAATTTAAGGGTTTTCATCAGATATTAAGATAAAATAAGCATTTGAGGACACAATTTTTGTTAAAATATAACCCTGATTTAGTCCAATTTGTGGACTCATCAGTAAGTATTTTGTAAAGTTTTAATGATTCCCTCATTTATTTCTTTATATTCAGTTGAGTATATATTTATGTCTATTGTAGTCCTATCATTCAGTTATTTTTTATTCAACTATATTATGTACTTGTTCAATCAATGTACTGATGTCATTCAAGCCGCATCTTTTAATGATACAGTTACAAGTTCTTAGGATCCTAAAAAATAGTCTGTTGAGATCACTTCATCCGCTCGTCAGCTTTTGAGTGAGACTTCCTTCCTTCAGGAGTCTTCCAATTTTATGTGTTGTTAGTAGTAGTTCTTTTAAGGAGTCGTGGGTCTTGTCCCAACACTAATCTTTGTATAGTAGAGGCTTCATAGATAGACAGTTTTGGAGAGTTTTTCATTTTCAGAGGTTTTCTTTAAAAGTTATGTTTAATACTCAGTATATTTAGAGAGTTTTGATATTTAGTAGACTGTTGATTTAACATTTCTTTCCGTTTGATGTTTATGTATCCTCGAGTTAGTCTTCCGCTTGTAGTCAGCCAGGATGAAGGTTCGCTTGGGGACCAACAATGGTTCTCGAGTGTCGGACACGTGTAGGGTGTGAGCTCGAGGTGTGACACTTGGTTCAGATAGAATGAGCCTTAGATTAGTTGTTGACTAAGTCTTGGTGACCTTCTATCCATTCTCCCACTTTCTATGGCCTCGTTATTACGGTTGAGATATTGAGCTTCGCTTAGCAACTTCTGACTAAAGTTGGTTCGAGCTTAGAATATTTCATTTATTACGTTGGAGTGGGTGTAATTACACGTTGTCTTGTGATTAAGAGTTGATATGGGATCTTTCGACAACTATTATAGTCGTTGTTTAAAGGCCTGGTCATGCTATCCACTATCCTCTACAAAGTTGATCTATATATACTTGAGCACAAATAAAAGGTTTGGATATTTGAACTTCAGCCACAACCATTATTTAGAATCATTATCCTTTTTGGAGTTGATATCTGTCGTCTTGATCTTGGTTACTTGGAGGCCTATCCGCGGTTAGAGATCATGGTTGTATCCTCTATATTTCTTTTGGGAGATCTATTCGCGGTTTGAGCTCGGGCTATGCACCCTCCAACTCTGAACTCACCATGACGTTTTCTTAGTAATTATATCTATTATGTGTACCAGTCGTGCTTATGGGGGTCCATTCGGGTTTTTACTGAAACTTGCACCTCAATGTACCTTTTGGGTTTATGGTGGCCTAGTTAGGCTTAGTTAGTTGTACTTACTTTTTTCTTTTCTTAGTACACTCGTGTACATTTCATTTAGCGTTTCGTTGCTTTTACCTTTGTTTATGTTTATTCCTCGAATTTCATATTGCTTTTACTTCTCTTGCTCAGTCGGTCTTTGATGCATACTGAATTCCTAATGTTTTGGTATTGATGCTACACTCTGCATCAATTTTGTGATGCAGGTCTGAGCATCAACTACTAACGTTGATATTCGAGCCAATTGAAGTTTCTGTTAAGATGCGAGGGTGAACACATTGTGTCCTGGACTTACCTGTCTCTATCTATATTATGTTTGTTCATCTTTTGTATATTGCAACAAGACTTCTATTTTGGGTCCAATTTTAGGACTTCTAATCTTTTTATATTAGAACGTTTGTACTTGTGATTTCCAGGTTCTAGGAGGGATCTTATTATGTATACATATTTTGGTTTGCTTCCGTTTGTTCTCCTATTTTTGTTGTTAAATTATCGCTTTCGCTTTGTTTCTACCCTTATATCTATTACTTGATATTATAGGTTACGAGTTGGCTTATCTACTGGTGGGTTATAGTAGGTATCATCATGACTTAAAAAATCGGGTCGTTACTGTTTAGTGTGGGTGCCTCTAATAATGGTTTAGGTTGTGACAGTTTAATTTATTATATTTATTATCTTTCATTAGTTATCAATAGATTAATTCATAACTACGGTTATGGAACTTAGGTTAGGAATAATGATAATGAATTATGTACAGTCAAATATTCATTTATAAAATGGTGATCATTGTGTATTAAGTTTTGTTCATACTTAACTCTTTCTTTAAAGATGATTGACAACTGACTTGCTTCACCATTGAGGTAGAGATTAGGAAAAAAGTTCATTAACAGAAATTTGGTGATACCAACCACCATTTAATAACTTGAGGCCTACAGGAGATAGTTAACTTTTCACTTTTGATGGATGAATAAATTAATTCGACATCCAAGTGCCTAAGAATGACTTAGGGTGATATTTCTTCATTTGGCCATGAGGTATTTGGAGTCTTATTGATTTGCTTGTTTTGCACAAAGAACACCCCTGAATGAACTTATAGTAAACATTTATTGGAGTTTCCATATCTAAGTACTGTAACCATAGTCGTCTTCTTTATTGATAAAAATAAAGTCGTTAAAGTGACTGATACAACGTACATATACTCATTTTGATACGTTGATATTGAATTTTGCTCATACTCACCATCAAATAAATAACCATTTAGACATTAAAGCATCTTTTTCATTGGGATCACGCTACATGGACTTCAACTGTGATAAATAATTGTACTAGTTAAAATATTGAATATTATAGAGTTCCAAAAAAATTTTGAAACTCATCTGAGTTCCTCTATTCCCAATTCAAAAGTTGTCAAGAAATCACAAATGATATTGTTGATTAAGACAAGGTCTCAAAATATAATTTCTTACCTGGTGACGAATTTCACGGAGAAATCTTTCAATTTCAGGGCTGGAATCGAAGGAAACTTGTTGCATTCTTGGAGAGTTTTGGGTCAACTGTTTCTTCTCCTGTTTGCTCTGGTTTGATGAATTTTGGAGAATTAATTTATTAGGGAACGATCTGATTAAGTTACTAGGCTTCAACTGACCAAAACGATGTAGTTTAGGGATTAAACGACATAGTTTAGGTGTCCAATGCATAGGGGAAAAGACCAAAATGACCCTAAGTTAAATTCTGACGGGGCCTGACCGACAGACCGTAGGTCGATTGATGGCTCGTCCTGTTAGTATGTCGATTGGCTTCAAAGACTCGGGCTGAGGGTCACGATCCACAAACCTGGACCACAGACTATGGTCTGACCTAAGGTTCGTAGGTCCTATCGTGGGTCGAGACTTAATTGGAATTTCTGGGGCTTCTAGGGAAAAAGTTGTGGTGGCCAACCACGGACCCCACCTATGGTTCGTGGGTCAACCTACAGACCGTAGGTGGCCTCCATCGGTGGCACCTGCAACTTCTATAAATCTACAATTTTATTCTTTTCGAATCTGATGTGTTACATTTATTATCAATGTTCTTGCATGCTTTCAGTATATTTTTTAAAATAGAAAACAGATAACTAATATATAAATTGATTCACCAACCGAGTTGGATGTAGGTGTGTCATCATAACTTAGGGAGATTTTTTATCGTGAGAATGGACAAGATATAATTTATATTGGTGTCATATGAACTGTATCTTCTATTGTTAGTGTAATTTAGTTTAAGGTAATTTTATAAAAATAGCATGAGATATTATAAAATTACAAACATATAATGCTTAGGGACTAGTATTTTATGCACTATATCTTCTCTTAACCTTATTAATGATTTGTTTACAATATTTTACAAAAGCAACCTAATCTTTTCAAGAATTACATAAAAAATAATGAACACCAAAGAAAAAAGCAGTTTCTGCTAAAATCGTATAAACCTAAAATAACCTAGTAGGAGATATTTTTGTGCTTATAGTTGTAAGGAATCTAAGAGCTTGTTTGACATTGCTATTGGAGGCCAAAAACACTTATTTTGAGATTATTTTTTTTTGAAAAATTAATGGTTTGGCAAATTAGTAAAACTTTATTTAAACTGAGCGGAAGCAATTTTCTGCTGTTGGAAAGAAGCTGAAACTTTCTACTTTTTAAAAAAGCAGAAGCAGGAGCGGACAATTATTTTTTCAAAACTTCAATATCCCTTCCTATATGCATATTTATCAATATATATCTTATTAATTAATTAGCGTATATCATAATTTTTGTTAATTTTCATTTAAAAATTTACTTTTTATGTTTATATAATAGATTTTTTATATAATCTTATGTCTATATTTTATTATTTTATATTATATATTTTATATATTCTTCTTCTTATTATTTTTCATAATTAAAAAAAAAGATAACAACTATATTGTTGCAAGAGTTAAAAAAAGAAAAAAATATTGTAACAATTAAAGATTTCATCCCTCCCAAACAAAGGTATATTAATAATTGAAAATTTTATTATGTACATTTAATTTAATGAAAATAAAAATTTAATCAAAACTTATTTTAATAGATGTTTAAAATAGTTTCTCTCTATATAATAATCTTAATATTAAAAGTATGTTGATACTTTCCCTTTTTCGTAATTTGACTCTCAAAGACACTTTTTAAAAAAGATTAGTCCTACACAATTTACTTATGAAAAACCATTTTCAAATGAATTAGCCAAGCACAATTTTTTTTCGAAAGCACTTTTCTGAAAAACTATTTTAAAAAAGTACTTTTAAAAATAAACAGTGTTTAACAACAATGCTATACATACTGTACGACTTAGTAAATCTATAAATGCCACATGCGTAAATTTATTTTTCAATACACTGCCAATCTATTTAGTAAAGAAACAAAGAGTATCTTTATTGAAAATGAGATAAAGCAAGTGTGATTTAAATTACTTGACTTTCTTGGTTAGCCTATTTAAAGTATCATATATATTTGCTTAATTTTCTTTCCCTAATACTTATTGCACCGTGCCTATTGCGTGTGATAGAGGATTCTACATGAAAAATATCAAATTCCTTAGTTGGACTTTGTTGAAAAAAAATATTTAGTGATCGCAAAATGGGAGTTTCCCGAAAAAGGAGGATCATCACTTGGTGCCCTTCAATATTATTTTATGATCGCAAAATGTGAGTTTCCCGAAGCTGGTTGATGATTAGTTGGTTCCCTTCAATACTATGGCGGCTAAGACTCATATAAATTACTCACTCTTTAAGAGGTATGATAAAATCCTTTGGAAGTATTACAATTATTATTTTGACATAAGCTTTTGCCAATCAATGTAGAGATTAAGAGGAATAGGAATAAGAGGACATTGTTTGACTTTCAAAATATCAAAAACATCAAAATCCCAAAATCTACCAACTTTATACAAGGGGTGGCTGCAATTTCTACCCTTTCTCCTCTGGAACCAGAGAACTACATTTCTCACTTACCGAATAAGAACTGCAAGATGTTATATCTTTTGCTTGATTTGTTTAATTTTACACCACCATATGTCACAACTCGAAATTGATTCATGATGGCATTTACCATAAACGCCTTGTAGGCAAGTCAAAGCACAATCAACTCGTGATAAATAAAATTAGAATATAACTAACGTGGAAGAAGTAATAAGGTAAGAAAGGGACCATAGCATATATATGTACAAAATAGTACAAAATATACAATAAGGGATAGAAAGTGACCAAGAAAGATGAATATATACAAAATGGTACACTATATATAACAAAGATGGTAAGAGTTTCTAAAAAAACCCACCTTTTCCATGCAAAAAAACCCATAAATACGCTCCCTCAAAGCCCAAATCAAATAGAAATTGAGGCATAAAGGTTTTAAACTAAAACTCCATGTTTTCTCATCGCAACTACATTACAAGGTCAAATGCAGATGTCATGTGCATTGATGCATGCCAATCACAGTCAAGCAAGTTATATTACATTCACATCACACAAACTAATAAGGTAAACCCTCCACAATACAGTCGTATTAACTAGAAACTTCATCCAGTCCAAGTCCAAGACCTTAGGCCCATAATCACAAATTTGATAGAAATAAGCACAATTATCTGGATAAACACAAAACCATACTAAACAAGCAACCAACCCTTCTAAATCTAAGTTTAAATCCCATAAAGCAATCTAAGCATTCTATACTAATCAAGCTAAAGCTATGATCAACCTAGACTAAGGTTTGAGGCTAAGCTGCTAGTCTAAAGTCCCAAAAATGGACAAAGTATAACTAAGGATCATGTAAGACTAAGAGCTAACCCTACAACCTTTCTAATTACCATATGCAACCCAATTTATATAGTGTATAACTAATCTAAGTCTAAAGAAATAAGTTGTAACTACCTCGAAGTCGAAACCATATTAGAATTGCTACTCGAGACCTTTACCTTTTCGAAGAACCTCGGACCTCCGCATGCTATAAAAAAACTATATGTCAATACATGACTAGCAGTAATCATATTAATGTCACAAAATGCATAACAAAAATGAGGTGAAAAATTGACCCTCGGAGCTCGATAATGAAATAGAAAATTAACTGTCATTATACTTCCTTTGAGGTGAGCATCACATGCCCCAAAGTTGGGTGAAGATGAAGGTCATTTTGAACCTCGAATGGTACGAAAAGCTAACTTTTAAGGAATTGAATAAAATAATTGAGGTTCAAATAGAGAAAAAGAACATGGAACTGAAGATAGAATTCATAATATAAATCAAATGGAAAGAGAATTACCTTTGAATCCCATGAAAAGATCACAAAATGAGTTTAAAGACTCCTACCCATGCTCAACAACAATTGAAACATTAGACGGAATATGAGATATAAAAGCACTTGTGATTATCGTCCCTGCAGACCCAGGTCACTAATGTGGAGAAAGCCTTGCAGGAGCATATTTGAACAGTCTCATCCATCTCCATGGAAGAAAAAACCAGCCACATGCATGAGATCATTGAAGCGACCAAGTTGTAAAAATCTGATTCATCGTTACTCCAAAGGTACCTCATGTAGAGTTCCAATTTTTATGAGATATTTAGCCAATTAAATATTGAGATGACAAGAAGAAAAATTTGAGAATTTGAAATTGATCTAAACTGGAGTCGATTTAGAATAGTGGAAATATTCCTGCTATGATGGTGCCGCTAGAGGCTCGTGTTCAGAGTACTTCAGCAGTTGTTTGGCATCCATGTAGGCTAGGTTTTCTTTTAACTCAGTAGTCAGACTTGTCTTTACTTATATATTATCTTGTAGATTGTCGAGAGATTTCAAGCATGGGCCTTCGGGCATTGAGTCTAGATTGTTGAATATATGGATAGTTGTTGGTAATGATAAACTCATTTATGTAATGTTTACCTGGAGATAATATCTAGGTGCTATCCTGGGGACACGATTGTGGGTAAAATGACTTATGAACAAGGTACATTCGCGAAGGAAACCTTCGTATAGGTTATGGTTGTTTTTTGTGAAGTTTATGTATGTATGTACGTTAATTGTCTCTATTGTGAACCTGAACAATACATTTTGGAAAAAACATAAGGGTTGTATGTAAAGTGATAAATTGTTGACAATATCGTGCAATGAAATTGCTTTTGTTTACTTGTATTTACAAGTGTGGTTGTATTTCGTTGTGATTGCGATTGTGTTTGTGTGACTAATGGTATGTTGTAGTACTACGCCTAATATAGGATATTCCCATGGTTGGCTCAGGCACCATTTCTAGTACGTACTAATGGTTGGCTCGGGTACCACACCTAGTACAAGGGTATTCATATATGATTGGCTCATGTACCACATCAATACATACTAACAATTGACACGGGTACCACGCCAAATATATCACTCTTTGTGTGTGACTTCAAGTAGTATATTGGGTTTACTTTTCGTAATGTGACTATTACATGTTGGTCCATGAGTGGGCCGAGTTTTTGTATTTGTGTTGTGTTTATCACATGTTTGTACTTGAGGGGTCGTGTTGATGTATTTAAATGTTCGAGTTGTTCTTGAATAGATCATGGTTGAATTTTAAATACGGTAGATGATATCTTAAGGATCCTTGGCGAACCGGATTACTTGAAAGATGTGATAAATCATGTATGAGTGAGTATCCTTATTTTTGGCCATATCTCATTTGGTTGTTAAATCAAGTTGCCAAGAAGTTTTGGTTACGCACTAGATTATGTGATTTTGTCCGTCCGAATAGTCTGGGATATATTTGTTAAGGGGGATTTAAGTCAAGGTGGTTGAATAACAGTTTTGTTGGTTGTCCACTAAATTTCTAAGGCGCAAAGTCTAGGATGTTTTCATGCGAGCTAAGTGGGAATAGTAGAGAAATTTTGGAGTTGGTAGAGTAAGTACTTTGGGAAATACCTATGTGATAGAAGAATTAGGTTATGATCTAATATGAAGGAAGGATGCCATAGTTTATGGAGTTGGTGGAGTTGGCAATGAATGGAGGTAGGGTGACTTGATAGCGTGTAAGTTCCAAAGTAAGACTACTTGTAGTAATAGTGGTGACTAAGCTGATGTAAATCCTTAGAAATTTGAAAGTTGAAAGGAAAAGAAAACTGCAGTGTTTGCACTGATCTAGTGGTCAACGAGATAGACCTACGGACCGTATAAATTCCTACGGGCCATAGGAATAGAGTCGTAGAAGTGGAGTTGAGTTTTTGGAATTTCAAGTTTCTGAAGTTTGACCTACAAATGAACAAGATGAGCCGTAGGAAATTTGATGTGTTGTACATGGGTTTGGTAGGGGAAATCTAGACTTAGAAAAATTTGGGGTTAAAAAGAGGGGTCTACGGATTGTACAAGGTTTGACGGTCCGTAAAATGGTGTCGTAGAAAGTTGGCCAACTTTAGGCCTCAGTTACTCGACCTAAAGTTTACCAGTACGATCCGTAGATCCTAACTGTACGGTATTCCATTAGTTATTTATTAAGTATATTTAAGTCTTTTCTATGCATTTAACATATATACTATGTCATTTTACCCATATTTTACAGTCCTATAACTACCCTTTAATTCCTAAATCTACCCAAACCCTTTCATTCACTCATATTCCCAATTCACATCCACATCCATCCCCTCCAAACTCTTTCCAGATGAAGAAAGAACATGTAGAGTTTCAAGCTTCAAGTCTCTTATTTTCTCCATTGCTTTTGGGCTTAAATAATCAAAGTATGTGGAAATTTGTCAGTGCGTTCCTAATAACGCTCAATTACACTTCATCCTATTCTAAGTGTAGGAGGTCATAATCAAGTATAAACCCAACTAAGAGTTGGGGTCGAGCCCACAGGGAGTGATACGATAGAAAATTCAATTACGAAGTGAAAGAAGTGTTCCAATCATTTGTAGAAATAGATATTTTAGAATCAAATAAAGTAAATGGTAGGGGTTTGACAATTGATGTTAATTGGGGAGGGGGAGGGATTAGAGTGAACAATTAACAACTACGACAACACAGGAGTAATCAAGTAAAGAGGTGTCACGCCCCGAGGCTACCCCCTTGACGTAAACACGGGACCTAGGATCACGAGTGACCCTAAGCTAACCTTGAGCTAGCATATCAAAATCATACTTAAACAACTGAACAAAAGATACTATGCGGAAGCTTAAAATATGAGATAAACTAAATAATGGGGAATACCCAAAATAGATCTGAATATATAAATACTGAGTAAGAGTTAATGATACTGGACTATAACTCAAAATACTAAAGCTGAACATGTCTATGTTTGAAATAAGCCTCTAACTAACTAGAGATGCTGGGACATTGCCCCAACTAACTCTAGCAAAACCGAAACTGAAATCAAAGACTAAAATACAAAATATGTCTATAGTCCTCGAAGTTTGAGGACTCACCACTAATGCTGCTGAATGTGGATCGGGAACCGATCTACGCGTGATCTGAATGCTGAGGACCTGAACCTACATCACAAAAAGATATAGCGCAGAGTATGCGTTAGTACTTGGAAGGTACTGAGCATGCAGGATAGGATAAAACTTAACAAACATATAACTGAACAAAGCATACCGAGAAATAATATAATCTGAACATGATAAAAATGCTGAAATATACTGAATATGAACTGCACTAAATGCAATGACCAAGTACATAACATGCTGAGACTGAATGCTGAAGTACATCTGAAAACCTGGTTAAATGCACTAGAGTTTGACTGTGGGATCTACTACTAACTGACATAAAACCACGTGAGTTGAACGTTGAGTCCGATGTGTACACCCCATCGAGAGGACCCAATATACCTTGCTAGGGGTATAAAGGCATGACTAGCGTGATCACTAAATATGATGCCCAACAGAAGAGAGTTATAAACCTACGAGGGGACGTAGTTCTGGGACTTTGAGGGTGCCTGACCGTAGTCCAACTCGGTGGTAACCCTACTCCCAACAGGAATTGTGTACAATACAGCATAAATGAAATATACTAGATAGCTCAATATTCTGACATACTAACTAAAAATGCAACATTTAAGTACTGATAATGAAAGATTTGAAATCTGAGGTATGTATATCTGTTTATTTGTCCTAGCTAATGTAATCCATAAACTAAACGAATCTACACAACTAGGATTTTGAGTTTCATGCAAGGACCTAAGCAAAAATGTTACAAAAACATGGTAATCTCCGTAAGAGCACTACAACAACTATATCACATCAATTCTTTAAAGTTCAAGAAACCCTAGGTCAAAACAATATGATGAAATCAAGAATCTGACTGAATTCTAGGGACCTAGTGGGTGAAAGGAACCCACTAGTGAAATCCAACATATAAATCTTTAAATTTCCGGGATGGAACTAAAGAAAACTTGTTGCGTTCATGGAGTTTTTTGGGTCGACTGTTTCTTCTCTTTTTTGCTCTGGTTTGACGAATTTTGGAGAATGAATTGCTTAGGTTAAGATCTAATTAAGTTACTCGACTTATACTGACCAAAACTACGTAATTTAGGGGTAAACGACGTAATTTAGGTGCTTAACGCATAGAGAAAAAGACCAAACGACCCCTGACTTAAAAGCTGTCAGGGCCACCGACGGTTCTGACCAACAGATCGTGGACTGACCGACGGTCCATCCTGTCATTCATCGATTGACTTCAGAGACTGAGGCTGAGGGTCACGATATACGGACCTGGACCACGGATTGTGGTCTCACCTACTGTCCGTAGGTCCTGCCGTGGGTCGAGACTTACCTGGAATTTATGGGGGTTCTGGGGAAAGAGTTAAGGTGGCCAACCACGGAGACCACCTATGGTACGTGGGTCAACCTACTGACCATAGGTGGCCTCCGTCGGTGGCACCTGCAACTTCTTGAAATCTCAAATTTTGTCATTTTTGTATCTATGGTGTTACATTATCTTCCCCTTGGAAACATTCATGCTTGAATGAAGTCTAAACTAGTTGAACATGGAGAGAAGGAGCTGCATTAATCCCTACCACTAAGCACTGGAAACGGAAAATCTGATTGAACTGAGTTCAAAGAACATGCAAATATGCTGAAATGCAAGTATAACTGATGGAACAAGATACTGAGACAGATCTTACGCAAGAGTAAATAGAGAGACTGGAGAGGAACTATTACCTGAAGCTGAAATAGAATCAGAAGGAAAGAGATGAGGATACTTGGCCTTAATAGCTGCTTCTGCTTCCCAAGTACCTCCCTCTACAAACTGACTTATCTACAATACCTTAACTGAAACAACTTCTTTATTTCTCAACCTTCGAACTTGACGATCAAGAATTTTAACTGGCACCTCCTCATAAGTGAGACTATCCTTCACAGCCACACTCTCGAATGGTACTATTGATGCTGGATCACCCACACACTTCTTCAACAAGGAAATGTGAAAGACTAGATGGACTGCTTCTAGTTCTGTTTGCAACTCTAACTCATAAGCCACTTTTCCAACCCTCTTTAAGATTCTGTAAGGACCTACATATCTGGGACTGAGCTTTACATTCCTGCAAAATCTCATCATTCCCTTATAGTGACACCTTCAAGAAAACCCAATCATCGATTTGGAACTCTAAGTCCCTTCTTCTTACATCTGCATTAGGTCTTCTAACGACTCTAGGCTATCTTAAGTCTCTCTCTAATGAGCTGAACTTTTTCCATAACATCATGAACCGAATCTGGCCCTTTCAAGGTTGTTTCACCTACTTCAAACCAACCAGCTGGAGATCTACATCTACGCCCATATAATGCCTCATAAGGGGCCATCTGAATAA